>PVJC01052725.1:0-11034 GCA_004026665.1 Murina feae
CCAGTCAGAGCACATGCCAGGGTTGCGGCTCAATCCCCAGTAGGGGACGTGCAGGAGGCAGCTGCTCGATGATGTTTCTCTCTCATCAATGTTTCTAACTTTCTATCCCTCTCTCTTCCTCTCTCTAAATATCAATAAAAACATATTTTTAAAAACCCCCAAACACTATGATTCAGTAATTCCGCTCTGAAAACATGTCCACACCAAAACTTGTACATGAATGTTCACAGCAGCATTATTTATAATAGCCAAATATTCTGGAAACAATCCAAATGTACACCAACTAACGAATGGATCAACAAAATGTGCTATATTCATAAACGGGATCTTATTTGACAAAAAAAGAGAAATGAAGTACTGATACATCTACAATATGGATGAACTTCAAACACGTTATGCTAAGCTAAAGAAGCCAGTCAGAAAAGACCACGTAGAGTATGATTTCACTTATATAAAACATCCAGAACAGTAAATCAATAGAGACAGAAAGTAGAGTAGCTTGCCAGGGTTAGGGGGAGGGTGGTGAGGAGTGACTGCTGAGTATGGGGTTTCTTATTGAAGCGAAAAAAGTGTTCTAAAATTGACTGTGATGATGACTGCAAATATCTGTAAATATGTTAACAATCTTTGAATTGTAGACTTGAAAAGGGGTACAATGTATGGTATGTGACTTTTATCTCAAAAGAGCTTTTATTTAGAAAAACAAGAGAAAAACAACACCAGGCTTTATAATGCAAATGTTGCTTTAAAGTCACACTTAAGTAATTAGTTCCATGGTACTCACTTTATCCAATTGTAAATGGTCTAAAAGCTTTCTGAATCCATCACAGAATTCAAGATGGTCCCAATAAACTGGATATTGCAACTGAAATAATAAAAAAATAATTTATTTTTAATGAATTTATTTATTTATTTATTTTTTAACTCATATATCTCTGAAAAATTTTGGACTCTCATAGTAGTATTTCTCAGTTGCTCAAGCTTTCCTTCTTATTCAAAATATGTGAAAATATGTTTCTCACCTTTTGCTAAACTTCAAAATTCACATTTTATCTAACAGACCAATTTTTTAAAAAAAAATATTTCTTTATTGACTTCAGAGAGGAAGAGAGGAGAGAGAGATAGAAACATCAATGATGAGAGAGAATCATTGATTGGCTGCCTCCTGCACACCCCGCACTGGGGATTGAGCTGCAACCCAGGCATGTGCCCTTGGCCAGAATCGAACCTGGGACCCTTCAGTCCGAAGGCTGATGCTCTATCCACTGAGCCAAGGCAACTAGGGCTAACAGACCAATTTTAAGAAGAATAAAAAGTAGCACATTCTAGTGATCTTATGTGAATAACAATTTCAACTCACATCAACTTCCTTTCCAAATAGTGAGAGACTCTGAGGTTCGAAGGTGCACAGAGCAGAACCCATCCAAGTAGAGAAATACTGTTTCTCCTTAGATCTAAATTCACTCTGAGTTGTGGCTCAGGAGAACCGGAAACAAGGTTCTAAGGAGAGCTCCCTCTCTTTTGGGTAGCATTCTTTAAGGGAGTATTCAATTAAATTTTCCCTTTTTTCCCATTGACTTAGTCTGTGTGATTTCTTGAAGTTTTTATTTTGTGACCAAAAAAGTATGGTGCTTGACCCTAAGTCACCCTCCTATTAATACTGAAGATGAGGAGAAAAAAAGAAATAAAGTCACTAATTCTTTTCTAGGGAACTCAGGCTTGTCACCTAATAATTCCCTCTCTTTAATAATATGTAAAACCCATCTGACAGGCTTGTTGTTTTAAGCACTTACATGCATTTTGTCATTAAATAAATCATTAGAATAAATATTGCCATGTAAATTATGGGATCATTTCAGATTTGATGTGCTTTTAAAATAAGTGTTACTTTTACTATTAAAATTCCATTTGTGGATAAGATTCTGCTATTTTGAGACAGCATGGAGAACAAACAGACTCTTCCTAGCAGAAAACTGAGAATTTAAGTAAGAGGATACCCTAAAAGAGAGATGATAGAGAGAGTGGGGGGGGAGGACAGAGAGAGAGAGAAACATTGGGAGGAGGGGGAGAGAGAGGGGCATTGATCGGCTGCCTCCCATACAGAATTGAACCCGAAACCTATGGGACGACACTCCAACCAACTGAGCCACCAGGCCAGGGCTAAAACCCTTAATTTAAAAAGATCTGTGCTCTAGACAGATGAAAAAATGGTATTCAACTTACTGCACACAAAACTGAGTACAAGTAAGTCTGCAAAAATCTAAATAAGATGGATAGATTATATTAGTATCAGTACCCTGGCTGTGATATTGTATGATGTTTTGGGAAATGTGACCATTGGAAGAAACTGGGCAAAATGTAAAAGGGGTATCTCTGTGTATTATTTCTTACAACTGCAGGTGAACTGTAAATTTCACTTAGAAATCTAAATGAAAAAGGTCTCTGTGCATTTTAACTGCTAGATACTAACAAATACCTAATGAGTTTCAAAACCTCATGGGATTGGGCATTCTGCTCAAAGAACCAAGTAATTTTGAAACACTGCTGGCCTCTTCTTGATTGATTACCTAGCTAATGAAACAGGGAAATCCCACAACAATCAGCTTCAGGGCAAGAAGGAACATCTGGCCAGAAGGCAAAATACCAAAAATGCCCGTTTAGAGGGACACACAGAGTCAGCTTGCGACAGCGCTCTTTGGTGGGACAGAGCCTGGGGGTTGCTCAGTCTCCTCCTCCTGGCTGATCACCAGTGGCCACTGGAAGGCTGTCCTGTGAAGCAGCAGAGGGCTGGGATGAGGGCAGTTACCAGGGAAGGCTGTCCACACAGAGGGGTTACTGAACTCCCAGAACAAGGGAGGTTATGCTGCAGAGACTCAAACATGCCCTATGAGGAATGGCCCGAGAATCTGGAGGAATTTACCAGGGAAGAAAAGACCTGGGAGGAAGGCGGCAGGCAGTGCCTGCCGATAAAAAATTGTTTTCTTGGGCAAGAAAAGGGCTCTCAGGAGGAAGAGGAATTCCTTTGCCTTGTGTGGCCCCAGCTGGTGGTGGCCTTGGTAGAATTTTTGGTTCCCTTCCAAGAGAAGAGATCTGGCCCCCGCTTTCTTTCCGTGAAGACAGGGATAGGATGTGTAATCACAGCATAGTCCCATGGAAAGTACCATTTCCATGTTAATATCCCAGGCCCCAGAAACGACTGCCAGCTCCAAAGCAAAAGAGTCTTCCTTCCTTGGAAGTTAGAGACCACCCTCCATTGTTGCAGGCCAAGAAATGTCACAGCAACAGCGCCTTCCCCACCGACCTTTCACTGAGAAGTCTCAAGAAGCTCCCAGTCACCCAATGTGAGATCTCTTTGCTGTCTAATATTCCAAGCTCACCCCCCCCCGCCCGAAAGCAGGGGTGTAATAAAGGAGGAGGGGAAATGGAGTCAGAAGACTGAGCTTGGTTCTCCCTCCACCACCCATTGGCTGTGTGACCCGAGGCAATCACTAAAATGGCCTGGACCTCCGTTTCTTCTTCTACGAGCAAGGATAATGCTTCCTACTGATCAGACTTGTGAGAAGAGGGACAGGAGAGAATGCACAGAAAAGCTGGGAGTGCAGAAAGCTTCCGGCAGAGGTCTGTCCCCTTTGCATCTCCGTATGTCTGTGTGCCATTCCACCTTCCTTCAAAAGGCTTCATCTCACTTTAAAAAAAAGGAAAACAGTACCTTACCTCAATAAAAAATGTGCCCCCTTTTTTAAAATCACTATAGGTGATCAGAAATAGAAGCACAAAACCCCTCCACAAAATGTGGACCTGAACTGGCATATTGAATCAATGATACTTACAGCTATCACCCGGTAACCCCATCCACTCAGAGCCAAAATTTGCTGGAAAAATACATCTGCAGTTCCGCTGACTGGGGGGAGAAATATGAGAGGACATCTAATATTTCTGGGACCTGCATCATAGAGCGACCATATTTTACTGTCATCATCATCCACGATAATCTGGAGGGGAAGTTATTAAAAAAAAAAAAAAAAAGGAAAATCTTACAGATTTGGTTTTTGTATTGTTAACTTCACACTGTAATTTTGCTGACAATTTTAATACCACTGCCTTGTTTGTTAAGAGGTAACCCGGAGGGAGGGGTCACGCCAGATTAGTACATAAAATAAACTGCTTTCGTCTCCTTTTCCTTCTTTGGTGCTAAGAAAATATTCCATAGAACTGCTTTAACTCCTCCAAAGAGCTGCTTTTTCTACCAGTTTTTAATTTTCCTTTCCATCTATGATTATAGGAATTCTATTTTGTTTACCATTAAACAATAAACTCTATACATGGCATCTTGTTTCGTGTGTGTGTGTGTGTGTGTGTGTGTGTGTGTGTGTGTGTGTACAGGAGAAGGGCAGTTTGCAGAATCATTCTCCAGTGCTGGCCCAGAGGACTGACTGGGGTCAGCAGAGTCAGAGTGTGAACAGGGAAGGCAAGGGAGAGAAAGACTTCCAGCTCTAGGGAGAAACTGGACAGAGATGGTACCACTCAGGAGCTGCCTCAGGTACCTGGTCTAGAACAATCTTCCAGAGGCAAGTCTTCTGCTAGAGAGGAGGGATGAGGCAGGGGTGGGTGTCCCTGTCCCAGCAGAATGTTTCAAATCATTCAGTCGGGTGTGGGGAGTGGGTACAGGAAAAACTGGCTTTTTTTGCTGGGGGGGAGGGTGGGGTGGCGGGGGAAATGGGTGGGAAGGAGGAAGGTCTTCAGAAACCCTCCTGATTCAATGGTTCTTGACCCAACAGGGGAAAATGAGATTATTCAAGTGCTCAGCACAGAGTTTGGCAGATGCTCAGAGTTCAATCAGTGTTAGCTATTAGTATCATTCATTGCGTGTTAGTTTAATTTTTGTTTTCTTTGACTTTTGGTGGTATTTGGAAAGTACATTAATGATTTGAACTTTTGCCAATGCAAATCAACATTCATCCTAACTTCACATGAAAAAGTTCAAGGCCTCCAGGTCCGATTTTCTGCGATCTCCCAGCCGGCAGTGCTGTGAACCCCATGGTGTCACTCTGGGTGACAGCACATTGGACCATGGTCACTGATGTTACCAAGAGCAGACAGCAGCGCGAGGCAAAGTCCAGAGAGCCCTGACAATTCCCTTTTGGACTTGCCCAGGCCACAGGTGGTCACAACAGTACCTCACATTCATGTTTGTGTCCTATGTATTTTACCGCTCACATTTTTGCTTTTCATGCCTTTTTGCTGAAATTATGGTAAAAATCTATCAATGGCTTTGACAGTGCACATAGTAAATCTCAACCCTGTAGCAATAAAATTCATGTGAGAAAAGATTTCTAAAGTTTTCTAGAAAATTATTTCAATAATCCAATATGGAAGAAAAAAAAATAGCATGTTCTTTTTTATTTCTCTCTCCCCATACCCAGTTTTACTGAAATATAATTGACACAGTATGTTCTAAATATAAGCCATAAATACAAAGGCTGTTTATCCCTTCAACTTACTCAGAGTTTTCTGAATGGCAATTTTGTCAGAATTCCTTTAGAAGTCACAACATCTGCTCAATAATTTAAACTCTAGCACCACAAAATTTATCAAGCAAATTTATCATGACTTTTGTGGGCCAAATTGACCTGACAACTACAGAAAATCACATCAGTAAAACAACTTCCTATAATTGCTTCTAAGACTATTTAGATAGGGTGTGGGTTGTTAAGTGAGTCCATCAAGAGGAGCTCATATGAGTTAAGCTGAGGGATGGGACGAAGTAGAGGGATTCCAGAGGCCAATTCTCCTTTTAGCATGGGCAGTGGTTTCCTGGATAGCAAGAAGAAAGGGAGCTCTGTTTGGTAAGCAACCAAGTACTTCCAGCTTTCAAGTCAGATTTATTTTATTTTAATCCCAACCCTACAAGCTTAGAACAGTGCTTGGCACATAGCAGGCATGATCTGTTGACTAAATGAGTGACTATGTCCTAAGGAGACTGAACTAGGCAATCCTAGAAATCCTTCTAACTTGGCAACCTTTAACAAGCTAACCACTGTGAATCTCAGTTTTCTCATCTATAAAATGGGCACACCACTACCCACTTTGTTAAACTATTGAAAAGAATTAAATATGATATCTGGGGACTTCCTACAATAGTGTCAGGTATATAGCAGGTATTCTGTCCATACTTAGAAAACTGTATCTCAAATTTTTATTTGGAGAGTAATTTTGTTATTAATTCAAATTTGCATGATACTTCCACAGCTGTCTACCTTGACAAAATAACAGAGACATAGATGATCGTTAGATCATAGTACTCTTCATACTGCAAGGGGATAAGCAAATATTTTATTCTGTGATGTGAACAGCCTTTGTCTAGTATGATCCCAAGACATTTAGGATTAATTTGAGACTCAGAGTCAATAGTGAAATTTCAAAATAAGTGTTTGATGCTTTTGGACATCCCAGGGAAATAAAGTTTCCAGAAGATGATCAAGGCAGAGTGAGTAAATCATTGCTAACAGAGGATCTCTAATGTAACCCACTGTGAATCTTAAATCTGAGGAACAGGAAAATGCTTTATAATAGAATCTGACTGTCCTTACTGTATAGTTGCTATTGCTGTAAGCTTTCCACTAAACTACACTAAGGAATACACATATACTTGCTTGCTTGAATGTGTAAAAGTAATTATAAAATAATGAGTATATTTACATTCACTTTTACTCTTGACTGAGCCTCAAAAGTTGACTATACTTGACAGAGAAGGGGCAAACCTTATGCTCAGAAACCCAAAGTCATGACACTTGGCAATAACCTTTACTCTCAAACACTCTAAGACATAACATCTAAATCACACACAAAACAATGTAAGATTTTGGAAATAAGAAGTGTAGTAAAACCATACATACCTTTTTAAGGGGAACTGTACTTCTAAACCAGTTATAATCAGGAGAGACTTTAATCTCTCCCATGATTAGCTCAAATGGAGGTTAACCCTGAAATAAAAGCATGTGATGTTTCATGTCAAGAATTCATGTTCATATCAGGACTAAATGTACAGTTTGGTCTAGCTATACCAACAATACATACTTTAAAGGGTAAAACTGAGGAAGTGGGCTATTTTTAACTTGCTGACATACACTTAACGCATAAAAAACAATTTGGTGAAATGCTAGCATCATAGAGCAGGAAGGGGCCTTGAGAGATAATTATTCACACCTCTAGTTCTTTCAAAAGAGGAATCTGGTCTGGAAGAATTAAACGCCTTACCGGAGATGCCATGGCTAACTCAGAGCCAGGACAGATGCAGGACAGTCTTCTCTGACACCAGATTGCCTGTCCTACTTAAATGATTCCAAAGTGCAGTGCCATCCCCTATCTTTTGACAATATCTTATTAATCCATCTTAATAAAGATGTTTCTGTCTGATAGAATTATAGGGAACAGTCCACACTAAAGAAAGGAGTTAATCCTATATAATAAAAGGATAATATGCAAATTGATCCTAACAGCAGAACAACTGGGAATGACTGGTCACTATGACACACACTGACCACCAGGGGGCAGATGTTCAATGTAGGAGCTGCCCCTGGTGGTCAGTGCACTCCCACAGGGGGAGCTCTGCTCAGCCACAAGCCAGGCTGACGGTTGCCAGTACAGCAGTGGTAGTGGTGGGAGCCTTTCCCGCCTCCTCAGCTGCGCTAAGGATGTCTGACTACAGCTTAGGCCGTCTCCCCACTGGCAAGTGGACATTTCCCAAGGGCTCCCAGAGGGATGTCTGACTGCCAGCTTAAGCCCAATCCTCCGGGAGTGCGCCTAAGCCAGAAGGTGGACATTCCCCAAGGGGTCCCAGACTGCAAGAGGGCACAAGCCTGCTGAGGAAACGCCCCCCTCCCCCCGCCCCAGTGCACAATTTTTTGTGCACTGGGCCTCTAGTGTACTAATAAGCCTGCTTTCTGATCAATTCACCAAGTACTATAAATCTAATTGTAGTGGAACATAACTTCAGAACCTCACATGTAGCTCTTAATGCAAAATACAGGAAAATTGCTGTTCACATTAGTGTGATTAAAAACGACCTAATATCCTCCAAAGATCCATGATAATTTGTGAGGGGAGGCTTGCAGGCACTAGAACCAGCAGCCAAACAAAACATGCGCCTTTACGAAAAATTGTGTGGTCTTTTGTTGTGATTTCTAGCTTTTATAGTTCTGTGACCTTAGCAGAGTCACGGACCCTCTTTGGACTAGTTTTCTCACCTATGACTGTTTCACCATGGTGTCCCCAACACCTAGAACAGTGCTTGGCACACAGCAGGTATCATCTGTTGGCTAAATGAATGACTATGTCCTAAGGAGACTGAACTAGGCAATCCTAGAGTCCCTTCTAACTTGGGCAACTATGGGTGTTGAACTGGCTGAGCATCTTCCATTTAAAGGCTGGTCTCTTTGCTCAGGCATGTGTGTTGTGTCATAACAGGAACCTGAAATCATAGTTCCCTGTTGTAGGTTCTTACTGCCAAACAGGGAACTTCCACCCATTGGTTTTGAAGGATTCACACTTACCATGTACCCTGTCCTCTACCCCAGGGCAAACCTGGATTTCCTAGGAGGGCCAGGGTGAGTTTGGGATCTCAGGATTTAGTTTCTGGGCTGACTCTGAGCTGTCACTTTAGAGGGGCTTCCTTGGGCTGACCAGAGGCAGGGGATTCAATTCTAAAACCAAAGGAGCTCGCCCAGCGGGCATGACTCGGTGGTTGAGCTTCGGCCTATGAACCAGGAGGTCACAGTTCAATTCCTGGTCAGGGCACATGTCTGGGTTGCGGGCTTGATCCCCAGAGTGGGGCTTGCAGGAGGCAGCTGATCAATGATTTTCTCTCATCACTGATGTTTTTATATCTCTCCCCCTCTCCCTTCCTCTCTGAAATCAATAAAAAATCTATTAAAAATAAGTAAATAAAACCAATGGAGCTCTTCCTCCTCGGTCCTCCACATCTTTCCCCTCAGTCGCACAGGCACTCAGCAGTCTCAACTGCTATCTCTAACCTTGAAGGATTACTAAATTGAACCCCAAGGAAATGGTAAATGTAGACATCCAACATTAAACTTGATTTACAACCATAACATTATAATAATGGTCTCTTCTCTCAGTGCTAAGATGGGTACTTTTAGAAAAATTTGTTAAAATCATAAATTGTTCTAAAGTACTGAGAAAATCATTAGCCAGTCTTATCCTGAAAATCACTGTGCACACATATATAGTTTTATTCATACTGAAATAAAGAAAATCATTCTCTGCATATCCATTTTCTCTTAAATATCAACATGTTAAAAATCTTAGCCATTTCTCTGAGCTGCTTACCACTTTTAATTGAAATCAGCTAGCATATGTAGTTAATTCTGGGATATTTTCAACCTGGACAGACTTGAAATATTCCTATATCATATAAATAGCTCCTAACAGAGACATTTTTTATTATTGCATTACTATAAAGAATGACCATTTTAAAGAAGAAAACATCAAAAACATGTTTAGCAAAACAAAAATAAAAATCTACCCAATAGATTTATAAAACACCGTAGCTAATTAAAAGCAGAAAGCTTCCTTCTAGATTTACCAAACTTGGCATAAAACAAATTATTCACAGTTTGCAATCAACTGCAATGGACCAACCAAACTACCATACACAGGCACATACATTCACTGTCATCCACTTCTTCCCATTGCAATAAATAAAGATATTCCTTACCACAGTCCTCAGTATTATTCACAACCACCCCAGCATCCTAACATTTTATAACGAATCTTGCTGGAGAGAGTCCTGTGACTAAATTTTTGTGGAGGCAAGTGATTTTAACACTTGTGCTAGTCTGGCAGGACATGAAAGGTAAGACAGATAGCAAATGCTGCATATGGCCAACTGACATCCAAGTGGAAAAAAGCTCATGCTGCAAAGGGAAAGCAGCTGTGAGGAGCATGAAAAGGAAGCTTGTTCTCCCAACTCTCTTTCATTCACGAAAGGGGTATACTTTTCCAAGTCACAAGGAGAACATTCTGTTTATGGCAACAAAGGTTAACTGAGATTGTGACCAAACTGGTTGGCATTAAAAAAAGAAAGAATGTGGACCACGAGCTCAACACTGATCTGATCTCTCACAAGCCAATTCTTCACAGAAACAAAAGCACCTGTTCATGCGGGGAGGGAAAGGGCCGCAGCGATCAGTCTTCATCTTGCCCAAGGAAGCCCCTCCTCCCGGAGAGCTTTGCCCACCGGGTCCTCCCTAGAGCGGCTGGTCAATAAAGCTGCCGGTCGTGAGGGTGCAGCAGAACCTGCCAGTTTGCAGTCAATGAAAGCACCTTTACCAATGTCTGTCACATAACTAGCTTAACTACTCAAAGGTTTTCTGAACCTTTCCCTCAATCTGTAGTTGACCTACATATGCACAACCTAGGGTTATTATTAACACCACGAGAACAAGATATTGAACCCCAGAGTCTCCAGGAGATGCAATTGGCTTTTAAAGCAAGCCTCCGTACCTTACCACATCAGAAACCAGCTATGTTTTTTTTAGATATCTTCAGGGGAAGGTTTCTCTCTCTCTCTCTCTCTCTTTCATTATCATCTAACCCTCACGCGAGAAAAAGTTGCCTACTTGACATTTCTTCTGTGACACCTCATCTGGTTCTGTCTCGGTATAAAAGCTTTTGGAAAATTGCACACAGCTATTAAGTTACTCCTCTGTGCTAACAGGAGCTGCAACATTGTAGGTGGAGAAGCAAGAACTCACAGCTGCCCGGGAAAACAGGAGGGAAAGAGAGACACTCTAGCTCTGTTACTCTTCTCAGCCCCAGGCACCGGCCTCACACCCGGCCCTTCTCAGCAGTGACAGGTCACTTTCAGGCTGAGGCCCAATCTGCAGAAGAACTGGTCTCTGCTCAGAGTTCTTAGAAGTTGACGGGAAAACACGTTCCTGGGCTGCAGCAGCGCGGCCAGGAGGGGCTTACAGGAGGATGCCCGGCCTAGCGCCCCCCCCCCCCCCCCCCCCC
>PVJC01052726.1:0-11086 GCA_004026665.1 Murina feae
TGCTGAAAGGTATCCTTTGAGAATGAGGAAGAAGAAAAAGGAAAGTAAAAATTATGAACAACAAATATATATCAACGAGTGAATCTAAGAATCAAGTGAATAAAAAATCTGATGAACAGAATAAACTGGTGAATAGAATAGAATCAGAGGCATAGAAAGGGAGTGGACTGACAATTTTCGGGGGTTAAGGGTGTTGGAGGTGCATGAAGAGAATGGACAATAATTGTACACCTATGGATGAGGACAATGGGGGGGCAAGGTCAGAGGTTGGGGTGGGAATTGGGAGGAGGGGAGCTATGGGAGAAAAAAGAGGAACAGCTGTAATAATCTGAACAATAAAGATAAATTTTAAAAAAAGAGAGATTTTATCAAAATTAAAATAAGCATTATTTATCAGAAAAAAAAAAGAATAGTTTATTGATTTTTAGAGAGAAAGTAAGGGAGAGGGAGAGAGAGAGACATCGATCGGCTGCCTCCTGCATGACCCCCTCCTGGGGTTCAAGCTGAAATCAGGGCATGTGCCCTGACCAGGAATCAAACCAACAACCTTTTGGTGCATGAGATGACACCTAACCAACTGAGCCACACCAGCCAGGGATAGAAGAAGATTTTATTCCCATCAAGACTCTAAGATCTTTAAAGAGGACTTGAAAGTATGTCCTATAAAGGTCCCAATACTAAGTATTCAGGCTTCCCGGGCCACAGTTGACACTACTCATGCGTGCCATTGTAGCTCTGAAGCAGCCACAGACAGCACATAAATGAAGCCGATTTCCAATCTGCTTTATTCACTGAAACATATGGGGAGCCAGAGTTGACCTGCAGGCTATAACTTGCCAACCCCTGTCTCTGAAGGTCAAGAACAAGTCTTCTCAAGTCCTTCAAGGTCATGGTAAAGTGCTTGGATATCATACAAGAAGGGCATTAAATTCTGTGTGTCCTAAAGTTGGATTTTTTTGTTGGTGGTGGTTTTTGTTTTCTCATTTTCATTTTCATAATAACCTAACTCTGTGAAGCAAACATCGTTTATCCCCATTTTACAAAAGGAGGAGCTGAGGCTGAGACCTTGAACATCTGCAGGGTGTCTACCCAGCCTGTATGCGGCGGAGCCAGGGGGCGAACCCGGGTGTGCTGGCTTTCAGCTCTCAGGGGCTCTTCGCCCTGGCGTGTGGCTAACTGCTTAGGGATGGACAAACGATCCCTTTGGGAAAAGGACAGGGCGAGATCAGGAAATGGTCCTCAAGATGCCACAGCTCCAAATGGCATTCAGTCTGCAATCTCCACGGGGGAGGCAGGGACAAGAGAAACACTCAATTTGGCCCAACAGGAAAATAGACGGTGTACCATCAACACAGGCAAAGTGCAAAGGAACACAGTACTCTGAGACTGGCAGGAACCGGAAACCCATCCAAATCCAGGCAGCAATCTCTCCATATCTATCTGCCTCTCCCTCTCCCTCTCCCTCTTCCTCCCTCCCCTTTCTCTCCCTCCATCTTCCTCTCCTTCTTCTTTCCTTCCCTCCATCTGAGAGGCAGACAGGTGGGGCCCAGGGGAAGGGCTGCTGGATGTGCAGGACACAGTACTTTCCTCCCTCCCCTCCATTTCCCTCTCCCTCCAGCTTAGCCTCAGAGTCTCTGCAAATTATGGGGATGGAGCACGGAGCCCTTCACAGCAGGCACAGGGCTGAGCTGGGTGTGGCCACGGGGCAGCCTCCATCCACTGAGCCTCGGTCAAGGACAGGCAGGTCTGTGGTGCCACAGGGTTAGGAATGCCTGAGCCCCAGGAAAAGCCAGTTCTTTCAGAGACAGAGGCCAACAGGTCTAACATCCGAACACACAGAAAGGACGATTGGGCTCCGCAGCCCAAGGGAAACAGCAGACGGACTGGAGGAGCACAGAGCCACCGTACTTCAAAGGCGGGGAGGTGTTCCCTCAGGCCAGGGAGAAGCTGGAGGACTTGGGGAGAGACCAAACGAGAGCGGTACAAACAACTTTATAGATGAAGAACCCAATACGTGAAACTTGCGTAAGAAGGCTGTCCTCCTTCTGTGCAAGGGATGCTGTGGACCGGGTGTGGCAGCGGCTCTGCATCCCCATCCCATCCAGGGCGGAGTGAGAGGGCAGGGCACCGAGGCTGGGCTTCCTGGATGGCTTAAGAGCTGCCAGTGAATTCTCACCGGGGATGCCAACGGACACAACATACCCTCTGAGCCAACTCAGAAAAAACTCCGCATAAATGATCACCTGCATGCGGACACGGGACATGGAGGGGAGGAGAAATCCCTGACATGGCAAAGAATTCTTCACTTTATAAGATTTCGGAGCCAGGATGCAAGGCTAGGAAAGCTCATTACTTCCCCTGATTTGTCAGTCCAATGGGTCCTTAAGAACCAGAAGATAAATCTCTGCTCAAGTTCCGTTTTTAGCAGCAGCACCAAGCCCTGCGCGTTCTCTCGCCTGCTTCTTCTCCGAGCTGACCCAGATCGCTCAGCACTGCTTAATGACACGCTCAGATCCGAGGGGAGCGTGGTTATTGGGTGACACCCCCACAAACCCGGGCGGAGTGCGCCACGCAACAGAACCCTCCTAATCACCATGAGGAGGAGGCGCCTGAAGACAGCTCTGCCTGGTGATGGCCGAGACACCATGATGGGAATAGAGGTGACATCCCATCAAATCCCCTTCCTGCGTGTCCTCCCAATGAAAGAGTTGACTCCTGTGGGAACAGTGCCAGTGCTGTAGGGCAGTGGCTGTGAATAGCAGAATTACCTGAGCACTTTGTAAAAAAAGCATCTGCTAGGCCTTCACTCGCAAACTCCATCCAAGTCACCACATGTTGGTCCGGATCTGGAACTCGGCCACCTGCAGGACCCTCCTGATGGCTTTGCCACATAGTCAGCCTTGAGGGCCACTGGTTTAGGGCATCAAAAGTCAAACAAGGACCCAGGGGCACTCTGGGGAAGGGGACAAAGCAGAGGTGTGAAGGACCTCCATGCCCAGTGAGCTGGATTTGGAGTTACTTCTCCAGCCATGGAGAAGGATGTCTTACATGGCCACGAAGTCCCACAGCCATGGAGTCCCATAGCCACAGAGTCCCACAGCTACAGAGTCCCACAGCCATAGAGTCCCAGAGCCACGGAGTCCCACAGCCATAGAGTCCCAAAGCCACAGAGTCCCACAGCCAGGTAGTCCCATAGCCATGGAGTCCCACAGCCATGGAGTCCCACAGCCACGGAGTCCCACAGCCATGGAGTCCCACAGCCACGGAGTCCCACAGCCAGGGAGTCCCACAGCCACGGAGTCCCACAGCCAGGGAGTCCCACAGCCATGGAGTCCCACAGCCAGGGAGTCCCACAGCCATGGAGTCCCACAGCCAGGGAGTCCCACAGCCATGAAGCCACATGCCCAAGAGGTGGCTCAGCAGACGACTGAATGCAGAGCCCGCTGGCGATGTGGGAGGAGGAGGCCCAGTTCTCATTAAGTGTGCACGGGGTCTCTGCACACTGATAGAGTGCCAAGCTCTGGAAGCAGACAGGTCAGTGCCATGGCCACTTCCAGGGAAACATGTCCAGGTGAATCGAGAGCTACAGGTGTGTTTACAACAGAATCAGCTCGTGGGGACCTGCCTGGACCTCGCCAACTCCGGAACCAGGAGGGAGGCCAAAGGTGATCTCTGGTAAACCAATACGTATTGATCCGGCTTTCCGGGAATTTACCGCAGAGAGGGGCTCTCGCGCGTCCACATCGAGGCTCTGGGAGGGACGAGAAACATCTGAACAGCCCCGCCAGCTGCCCGGTTCCCACTGCACAGACTCGTGGCTTCCGGAAAGGGCAGAGCCCACGCGTGAGTGTGGAAGCCCCGGCTTCGTCCCCTGCCTCGCAGAGAGAGTCCTGCCTCTCGGATGTCTCGCTGACACACTCCCCAGAAGGCACGCCGTTATTTCAACTCTGATGGCGCCTCAGAATACCCCCTTGTCATCTGCTTTCCAAAGAGCTGAAAAGATGACGCTGTTAGAAATGTCGTCTGCCTGTTAGGCAGCAGCGAAGTCACAGAGCTCTTTGTGTGAAATGTGACGCTCACCGCGCTGGAAACCAGAGCATAAATGTTACCGAGACCCCCGGCACCCCCCTCCCCACCCCGGCGTCAGCTGGAGGAGACTGCGAAGACAGACTCAGACTTCTTCATCTCGCCACGTGTTCCTTCGCTTGTTAATTTAAAAACATCACCGTGTTTTAATTGCACCCGATTGAATGTACTATACCTGCCAGTTCCAACACACTTCATTATTTATTTTGCTGGGAAAGCGCTTAAAAATCAGATTGCATAATCTGTCCTGGTACATCTTTAAGGCAGATTGATATCTGAGGTGTCACGGAGCTGGGCCAGCACGGCTCTGAACATTCCATCTGAACAAGCTGTCCACCCCAGGACACGGGCGGGGAACACTGGGCGGGGTCATTAGTTACGTGAGTAGGGAGCTCTGAGAAGAGGAGCTGAAAAATCCATTCATACCTATGGCTGGTTGTTAGGAGCCAGGGGTGCAGGGCCAGACTGCCCGGGGTCACATCCTAGGGTGCGCTGTTTACCAGCCTTGTGTCCTGAGGCCCACAATTTAACCTTTCAGTGCCGCCTCCTCCTCCTCCTCCTCCTCCTCCTCTGTTCAATAGTCATAATTTATAACAATACTTGCCCTGGCCACGTTTTGCCAGGCGCTAGTGCATCGGCTCATGAACCAAGGGGTCTTGGGTTCGATTCCCAGTCAAGGGCACATACCTGGGCGGCAGGTTCCCCAGCCCAGGAGGGGGGCATGGGGGAGGCAATGCGTCTCTCTCACACTGATGTCTCTCTCTTTCTCTGTCTCTATCCACTCCCAACCACTCCCTCTAAAAATCAATGGAACCAATGGGCTGTGATCCGGCCCTGGGCTCTCTCCCCTCCCCAATTCCACCCCATCCTTCATCAGAGCACTCCCCGTGCTCCCTGACACCCAGGCCTCCCCTCAGCACCCATGCTTCTGACTCCAGCAGGCAGAGCCCTCTCTTCTCTGGCTGGCTCAGCCGCCCCTCACACAGGCTTCCATTTTGCAATTACCTCTGAACGAAACCCTCTGGCCACGTCTGTGTGCGCAGGAGACAGGAGGCTGTTTCAGACCAGAGCCCTTGCATGTGTGAAGGGCTGGATCCCAGCCTCTGCAGCACCGGGTGACACAGAGCTGAAGCTCGGTGACACCATGCCAGCGAGTGTACCCCCTGCTGTGTGCCAGGCACCACTGCGCTCGCTACAGAGTACAGCAGAAAGGAACGACAGGGGTCTGAGGTCACTGGGACTCAGGAGGCCAGCCCTGAGCCCCCAGGGACGCCGATGGTAGCAAATGGAGCCGGAAGTTCAAAGCTAGGTTTCCCTGCTCCCAGCCACTATGTAGGTGACAGGACTTTGAGGATGACAGAATAAGAAGATAGCAGAGTATAACATCCTGTGGACCAAGTGCTAGGCACTTTGCACTTTTTAAAAATAAACATATTTTTATTGATTTCAGAGAGGAAAGGAGAGGGAGGGACAGAAACATCAATGAAGAGAGAATCAGTGATTGGCTGCCGCCTGCACATCCCACACTGGGGCTCGAGCCTGTAACCCAGGCATGTGCCCTGACTGGGAATCACACTGTGACCTCTTGGTTCTTGGGTTGACATCAACTGCCAATCACACCCAGAGGGCACTCTCCGCACTTTTAATTCACTTTGTCCCTCTGACACCATACGATGTGCTTTGGGGGAGACACCTGAACCACCTTCTGCGTGGCCTCTCCTCCCTGCAGGCTGATGGCACAGGCAGTGGAGACCCTCCTTGCAGCCCTTGCTGAGGAGCAAGCATGGGTCCGAAGTACCGGACAGAACTGAGGGTCTGCTGAAGGGAAAGCCCGACAGTGGTTCGGAGGTGACAGCCATCTCCGCATCACTAATGGTGGAGCCATAGTCACAGTCCGTCCCAACAGCAGTGAGACCCTGCAGCCCGAGGCTGCCTTCCTGGACACCAGCAGATGGGCAGGCCATTCCGAGATACTAGCATAAGTTTTACAGTGGACGCTCTTTAATAAAGCACAACACAAGGTTTAGTACCAAGTGCGCTTGCCCTGAAGTCGGCAGCATCAGACATTGCCATGGGCGGCACGCCTGGTGACTGTGGAGTACACCAGGATGTGACCCTGGGGAAGAAGGCACCTGTCTCCAGATTCCCTCTTTCCGGCCTGTCCCCTTCCCTGCCCAAGCTCCCCACCGACCCCTGGACAGCAAACATGCAGGAATATACGAGGACCACGACACGGTTATCGAGGCTGACACGAACACAGCGGTCTAGAGACGGGCCCCAGTCTGGCCACACGTTTTACACCCCTCAGGTCCCTGGCACCTCAGGGTGCAACCGACCCTCAAGAAACAAGACTGAGCCCGGCTGGCATGGCTCAGTGGTCTCCCTATGAACCAGGAGGTCACGGTTCGATTCCCAGGCAGGTCACATGCCCGGGTTGCAGGCTCCACAGCCTGTGTGGGGTGTGCAGGAGGCAGCTGACTAATAATTCTCTCTCATCACTGATGTTTCTCTCTCTCTCTCTCCCTTCCTCTCTGAAATCAATAAAAAATATATTGTAAAAACCTAAAAAAAACTAAAACAAATAAATAAGACTGATATAGGAGAAAAACCTACGGAAGAGCCCTCGGTAACGTTTTTCTTTGCGGATCAATGTGGGGTTTCATTGACTCCTTGAATCATGCTGCCCATAAGCAAAGGTGTGGCCCATTCAAGGTCAGGTTCAGGGCTACACGGAACCCCATGAGCAACTGTGGACCCTCAGGACCTGGAGCGTGTGAGTGGCGGGGGGTGTGGGAGGTGGGGGGTTGCTGTGTATAGAGTCAGTTCCTCATCGGTACACCAGAGATGAAGAAAAGTGGGGCCAAGCCAGCTAGAGTGTAGCTCAGAGGCAAGGAGACCTTACATAAAGCGGCTCTCTCCTCCCTGCACCCCCTCAACTCCTGAGACGCTCAACCATCAGCCTTCCCATATTCCTGTTCCTCCCTTTCCCCCCACCTCTCCTTTTTCCCAGCGAGGCCCTGAGCTCCTCCCTTCATGGCCTCAATCTGCCAGAAGACGCCTGCATTTGTGGACACCAGGTGCCTATGAGAAACCGCCCGCTTCTCCAAGCTCCTGACGGCTGGCTCACACTCCCCTGCGCATGAGCATGTGACCAAACGTAGCCCAGCCAGGCCCTTCCTTCAGGTGTGCACACAGGGAGAGGGCTGAGCCCTGGGTCAGGGAAGTGGGGGGGGAGGGGGCACTGTCCTAGAGATGAGAAGGGCGGAGGCAGGGTGATGGGGACCCGGAAACCCCTGGTCCCAGGGGAGGCGCTAAGCCAATGGGAGGGGGCTACTACGCAAAAAAACCCCAAAGGATTATGCCTGAAACCCTGGGAGCCTGCGGACATTCATGGGAACAGGAGGAGGACCACAGGCTACCAACGGGCATTCACAACTGCACCCCATTACCCACAGCGAGGGACGCAAGCCCGCCCCGTGAGGGGACCTGGGTAATGGGGGTTTTCTGTTTGGCACAATTAAGGCAAAGTCACATGTCTTTTCTCTTCTCAAGGCAAATACAGGAATAATGGTTGTGAGGTCGGGTCGGACCAGGCGTGGTCTCAGGTATGCACTTGGTAACAAACCCACAGGCGGGTTTCATTTCCATGTGAAGCTGGGGACCTGGACTGGGTTCTAATGCCGTCTTTTAGGAACAGGACACTTTGGGAGATGTCCGTGGTCTGGACGATGTCCCTGCTGGGGGTGGGATGTGGAGACAGAGGGAACCCTGACCCCATTCACAGTGAGCCCAGCACGCCCCCACCTGGTGAGAGGAGGCAGACGTGGGGAGCGAGGGTCAACAGAGGGTCCAGCACAGGACAAGCGCTCCAAAGATGACGCGCTCCTCTGTGACAGCAGCCAGCGACCCCGCTGTGATCCGGAGCGCACACAAAATCCCGAGTGTAAGAACAAATGCGGCAAAATGTGCGCTAGGCTCTCCTGCCGGCCCCCAAATCCTCACCCATCGGAGCTCAGGAATACAGTGGAGCTGGCCCGAACCGCGGCTCCTCTCATGAACTAGAGCTCAGGGTCAGCCCTGCCTGACTCCCCGCTTCCCCTGGCATATCCGGCCCATCACCAAGTCCCGTAGGTGCCAACCTGTAGCCTGACTCCAAACACTTCTCAGCACCTCCACCTGGACCCCCATGGCCTCCTTCCTGGTCCCCGGACTGCAACATTCCTCCCAGCCAACACTCTCCACACAGCAGGCTCTGAGCCCAGCAATGCAGGCCCCCCCCCCTCCCCCGGCTTAGCAAATTAAAATAGAGAATGCCCACTTCCTTCTCAACTAAAACGCCACCTGTGGCTCATCTGCAATTCAGATGTAACGGGCTGTCCTGTGCTTTTATCCAGCAACCTGGTATCCATGGCTTCCACTGCACTTAAGATAAACCCCAACCTTCCTGCGAACATCTGGGAGCTAGCTCTGCTCTTGTCGCTTCTTCCTTGCTGTCAGCGGAGAACATCAATGGTGTCTGGCTTTAGGCCAGTGGCATTCTGTCCACCTGGAATACTCTACCTGCCTGCCTTGGCCTGGCTCCATGCCCTCGCTCCATGCAGGCCTCTGTTCCAATATGGCATCTTCAAAGAGAGCCTCCCAGACCTACAACTCCACTCCCTACCCAGCCCCTCTCTGCCTTGCTTATCTTTTTTTTTTTAATTGCCAGCCAGCTGACAGAATTTTTCCTTCTTTTTTTTCTTTTTCAAATCCGCACTCAAGAATATTTTCCCACTGATTTCTTTTTTTGAGAGTGGAGGGGAGGGAGGAAGAGAAGAGGAAGTGGGAGAAGGAGAGAGAGAGAAACACTGATGTGAGAGATACATCAATTGGTTGCCTCTTCCATGGTCTGGGGCTGGGTATTGAGCCTGCAAATCAGGTATATGCCCTTGACAGATAATTGAACCCATGACCCTTTGGTCAGAGGGCTGATACTCTAAACAATGAACAAAACTGGCAGGGGTCAGAACTTACTTCTTATCCACTGTTCTTCCTGGAAAGGACGTGTTGTGATGACAAAGACTATCTCTTAGTCCTCATAGGGATGCAAATGCAGCCATAGAACTGAGAACAATGAGTGACACATAGTAGGTGCAAAATAAACATTTGTGGAATGAATGTCTGAGGAGGTAGTGCATTCCACTCCAGGGAGCCACATCAAAAGCTGTGGCCGGTTCCCCCACCCCCAGCAGCAGGTGTTGGGGGTCTCAGTTATATATGTGCTGGGGGAAGTGTAGCAGGGTGGGAGGAGGAGAGGGGCACGTGGGGATGATGAGGGGGAAGAAGAGGGAGGTGGGAAGATGGTCTATTTGTCAGGCACGCCGGAAGCCAACATGGGGGCTACCAAACTAAATAGTAAAAATATCCCCATATGAATTCTTGTCCTATTCCCCCTTGGTCAAGGGCCCTCACTCTGCTTCTCTCTCGATGGTAAACAATAAAACATGCCTGCTTCTTCTCCCCGACATTCACCACAACCACATGGGGAAGGAATTATTATCATTTTTATTATTATTATTATTATCATTATTATTATTATCATTTTTGTGAGAGAGGGAGAGAAACATCGGCTTGCTGTTCCACTCATTTATTTGTTGTTCAATCATTCATTGGTTGATTCTGGTACGTGCCCTGCTTATACAAGGGGGACAGAACCCACAACTTTGCTGCACTGGGACAACACTCTGACCAACTGAGCTACCCAGCCAGGCCAGGTATATTGTCTTCATTTTACTGGGGAGGAAATCCATGCTCGGAAAGGTCAGGCAACTTACCCAAGGTAACACAGGTAGTAAGTAACAAAGTCAGGATTACTTGTAGCAAAATACAGCAAGTTTAGTGTAGGGACTCTAGAACCAGGCTGTCAGGATGAAGTTCTAGCCTGGCTCCCCTCTACCCCGAGGTCCCTCTGCAAAGCAGCCACAAGCACGCCTGCCCCAACATGATGTGCAGGGAGTGAGCCCCGCCTGGCATGCTGAGAGCAGGACCTGGTACCTCGGAAGACGTACCCACTGCTTTAAGCTCAGACTTCTGGGGTCCCAATCCCTGGCGTGCCGCGGTTTTCAACCCAGACCTCTAGCCCCCACAGCGGTGCTCCCTCAGCCTCCTTCCCAGCCTGCTTCTCTCCTTCCCCTCTGGACCTTGTTCTCCTCTGCAAGCTGATGGAAGCGGCCTTGCTGGCCAGTGGGCCCCCGTTGCTGAGCAGCTGGATGCACAAGGCCTTGTCTAAGTCCCTGCTCATGGTTAAGGGCATATTAATGGCCTCATTCCACCTCCCTCATTTTTCAACGCTCCCTCCAGCCTCCTCCTTCCGTGATTTCCCCCCATACGGGCCCTGGCTTTGCAAGGGTTTATGTCTTTCCTGATCACATACCCAAATGTAAAAACACCAAGCCCTGGGTGAGAGCTCTAAGCCAGTAAATTAAAAGTTATGGTCCTCACAGTAACCATCTCTCTTCCTACCATGTCCGTATTTAAAGCCGCGTGTTACTGTACAGGCTGACAAACGTACTGCCTCGGCGTGTGTGTGTGAGTGTGTGTCTAAGTTATGAGGAATGCAAAAACCCCATCTCTGAACTTTCCAGAGGTCCAGAGGATTCAATCTCAGCCCTGGTCCTGAGGCAGTGTGCCCCCACCACTCCCTGCAGTGCATTTCCTTGGCAGGAATGGAGAGCCCTCAGGAGCCAAGCTCCATCCTCTGGTGGGGGGGGGGGGTGGTGTCCCAGCCTGTGACAGCTGTCCAGCCTAGCAGGGTGCCTGGTGCTCAGGCCTCGGGGTGTGTGTGTGTTGGGGGCGGGGGAGGAGGGTTGAACACACAGGAATCCCTGCTGGAGTCTGGGTGTTGGTTGGTAAGTATCAAGACAGATAAAAGCAAAGAGGAGAGAAAGACATGGGAGGAAAGAAAAAAAATAAAACAGGCAGGAGCAGAGGGCTGGGCGAGAGATGCAGAGAGAGAACAAGG
>PVJC01052727.1:0-11043 GCA_004026665.1 Murina feae
AGGCATAGAAAGGGAGTGGACTGACAATTTTCGGGGGTTAAGGGTGTTGGGGATGCGTGAAGAGACTGGACAATAATTGTACACCTATGGATGAGGACAATGGGGGGGCAAGGTCAGAGGTTGGGGTGGGAATTGGGAGGAGGGGAGCTATAGGGGAAAAAAGAGGAACAACTGTAATAATCTGAACAATAAAGATAAATTTAAAAAAAAGAAAAAGAAAGCAGCAGTCAGGCTAAGTGGGAAGACTGGTTCCGCCAGCTGGAAGTCAAGGCTGTGGAGATTGACACAGAGGAATGGTGGACCACTTGGAACTTTAATAATCTAACAGAAAACTGAGAAGTGGCAGACAGTACAGAAGAATGAGATCTTAAACCAGCCCCCATGGGGGATTAAAACTTAGCAGACACTTCACTTTTTCATTTTTATTTTATTTATTTTATTTTATTTTATTTTATTTCTAGGGGCTCAGTGGATGAATTCGTGCACCTTGAAAGGAACTGTGGGCTGCAAGACTGCAGTGGGCACAGGGACAGGTCTTGACCCATCCTCCATGCCCCTGCCCTGCCCCTCCCACTGTGGCCCAGGGTCCCCTATTTGCCAGCAGCCCAGCTCCTGCTGCTGCTGCTTGCACCTGCTGAGGGCGTGGAGCAACTGGGGCAGTGCCAGCAATAAGTGCAAGTGGGGCCGGCAGTGGGTGCAAGTGCCAAGTGGGACTGCAGCACCCAAGAGCAAAGAATTTTCAGTAATCACCAGAAGCTCACCCTGATGACAGTGACCAATGCCCCATCTTGGTCTGGCACCCCCACTCACCTGCTCTACCATCCCGCCACACCCATCGCCTGCCATGTTCTGCACTCTGCCACATGCTACCAATGCCCGCCACTGATGCCCGCCATGTTCCGCACATCCCCTGGTGGTCAGTGCATGTCATAGCAACTGGTTGTTCTGCCATTCAGTCAATTTGCATATTAGGGTTTTATATATATATATAATTTTGTTATCTCTTTTTTCTTTTCTGTATTTCCTTTTTTTGGTTTGTTTCTTTACTTTTATTTCTTCTTGCATTATTTTTCATCAATCTATCTCTATTTTTTCTATTTTTAGTTTTACTTTCTTATTTTATCCTTTTTTCAATTAATTAAAAAATTTTTTTTCTTCTTTCTCTTTCTCTTTCTTCTTATCCATTCATCCTCTCTATTTCCTCTACACTGAACTGAGGTCTTCCCCATATTCAACCAATTCCTTAACCTACTTTTTGTATATAAGCTTGGCCTCTACAGATTCTGCCCCCACCCTCATTTCTGGGTGTTTGGTGTTTACATTTTTTGGTTTATCTGTTTGTTCTGTGGTGTTTTCTACCCATATATATTTTTTCCTTTTTATTACTTTTTCTTTTCTCTCTTATGATTTTTTTCTCTCCTTGGTATCATTTGTGCTCTTTTCTCTCCCATAATTCTCTTTTCTCTGGTGGTCACTTATATTGGGGTTATCGATGTCATGAGTATATTCATGTTTTGTTCCCTTTGTGTCATGTCTAGTTGAGTTGCATTTTGTCCTGTTTGGTCAATGTGGTAGAGAGTGAGCCACATAACCCAGAGAAGAGACTCCACCCATGAATAGGCAATAACACTCCAGACCCAAGTACAGATGCAGGAAGATGGCGGCAGTGAGGGAAAGAGTGTGAGTGAGAGAGTGGAAGGGGAGTGTGTGGACATGTGGGTGTGTGTGTGTGAACATGAGTGAGGGATAGTTAGATCCCACAGGACTTTTGGGGCAGCCTCTGCTACAATTGCTAACAGTCCTGGGGAGGCTGGCTTTACCACAGAGGCCATAATTTCTTGAAGGGGAGAGCTGCTGTGACTGGGAACCCAGCCTCACCTCCACCCAGGGTGCCCTCAGACTCTACAGCCATCCATGCCAGGGACCTGCTACCCTGGCTGCAGTCTCAGGGTCACCAAGACTCCAGCTACCCTGGCAACAGACTCCTATGAGTTTTGAAACATGCTCCACTCTGGCCAGCCCAACACTTTAGCCCAGGGCACCATGACCATGTGAAAACAGCAGTTTGAGGACCTGCCCCGGTCTGAGAAGCAGCAGCCTCATGTAGCCCGCCCTCATATAAGGAATAGCAGCTGCTTAGGCAGCCCACCCCCATCCAAATAGACCTCAAAGTGAAGGCTATAACAACAGATAAAAATCCAAGGAACAGCAGCCGTGTGCACAGCTCATCCCCATCTGAGGAGCAGGTCATGCACACAGCCCGCTCCAGTCCAAGGAGCAGCAGCCATATGCAGCCCATTCCCACCTGAGGAGCAGCAGCCATGCGCAGCCCACCCCTGTCCAAGGAACAGCAACTGTGTGAGCTTCCTGCCCCCATTTGATGAGCAGGAGCCACGTGCAGTCCGCCCCCATCTGAGGAGCAGCAGCCACATGAGCAGTCCATCCCTGTCCAAGGAGCAGCAGCCACATGCAGCCCATCCCTGTCCAAGGAGCAGCAGCTGCATGAGATTCCCACCCCCTGTTTGATGAGCAGCAGCCATGCACAGTCCACCCCCATCCAAGGAGCAGCAGCCGCATGAACAGCCTACCCCTGTCTGAGGAGCAGTAGCCACATGAGCTGCCTGCCCCCATCTGAGGAGCAGCAGCCTAATGAGCAGGCCATCCCCATCTGAAGAGCAGCAGCTGGGTGAGCAGCCCATCCATGCCAGCAAGAGGAGCCACCACTGCTGTGAGAGGCCAAGTCATCAGCACCCACCAGAGGAGCCACCGTCAACTGAGGAGCAGCCGCTGCCATGACCACCCAAAGAGCAGCTGTCACATGAGGAACTGCTGCCACCCAAGGAGCAGCCCCTGCACGACTCAACACATAGATCCTTCAGTGAGAGCAAAAATGGGAAGACAAAGAGACCCGCAAAGGAAAGAAAAGGAGGAATCAGCGGAGAAGCAGCTAAGTGAAACAGAGGCATGCAATATGTCAGAAAAAGAATTCAGAATAAGGATCATACAGTTCATAAACCTGGTAGATGAAAAAAAATCAACAACTTATGTAAGAATCAAGAAGAAATAAAGAGTGGTATAGCCTGCAATAAAAAACACTATGGAAAGTTTCAACAGTAGACTAGGAGAAGCAGAGGACTGAATTAGCGAATTAAAAGACAGGGAAGCAAAACACACCCAAACTGAACTGCAATTGGAGAAAAAAATTAAAAGATGGGAGGAGAGCCTAAGGGAGCTTTAGGCAACATGAAATGAAACAACATATGAATAAAAGCGTTGCCAGAGTGACAGGAAGAGGAACAAGGGTTAGAAAACCTATTTGAAGAAATAATATCAGAAAACTTCCCTGATGTGTGGGGGAAAAAGTCACATAAGCACAGAAAATCCCAAACCAGATGAACCTAAAAAGACACAAACCAAGACACATTTTAATTACATTGTCAAACGTTCAGGACAAAGAATCTTAAAGGCTTCAAAGGTGAGAGAAAATTATGTACAAGGGATCTTCCATTAGATTGTCAATGTATTTCTCAACAGAAACACATCAGGCCAGAAAGGAATGGAAGGAAGTTTATAATGTGATGCAAAGCAAGGGACCAAGAACACTCTATCCAGCAAGACTATCATTCAAAATTGAAGGGGAAATAAGAAGCTTCACAGACCAAAAAAGGCAAAGGGAGTTTATCTCCACCACGCCAGCAATGCAAGAAATGTTAAAGGGACTGGTATAAAAGAAGAAATAAAAAGGGAAGAAGGAATACAGGCACAAAAAATAAAAATGGCTACAAACAAGTACCTATCAATAATAACTTTAAACGTAAATGGACTAAATGCTTCAATCAAAAGACAATGAGTGGCTGAATGGATAATAAAACATAACCCATGTATATGCTGTCTACAAGAGACCCACCTTAGAACAAGGGACTTACACAGACTAAAAGTGAAGGGATAGAAAAATATCTTCCAGGCAAATGGAAATGAAAAGAAAAAAAAAAACAAAAAACTGGGGTAGCAATACTTATATCTGACAAAATAGACATCAAAGTGAAGGCCATAACAAGAGATAAGGAAGGTCACTTCATAATACTAAAGAGATTGATACAACAAGAGGATATAACCCTGGTAATCACATATGCACCCAATGCAGGAGCACCCAAAAATATAAAAAAACCCAGTCCTCGAAGATATCAATGGAGAGATTGACAACAATACAATCATAGTAGGGGACTTTAATACCCCACTGACATTACTGGATAAATCATCTAGACAAAAAATCAGCAAAAAAAACAGCAATTGTAAATGACTCACTATATCAGATGGACTTAATTGACATCTTCAGAACATTTCACCCCAAACCCATGGAATATACATTCTTCTCAAGTTCACATGAGATATTTTCAAATATAGACCACATATTGGGTCACAGGCAAAGTCTCTCCAAATTCAAGAAAACTGATATCATATCAAGCATCTTCTCAGATCACAATGGCATAATATTAGAAATAAACTACAATAAAAACAAAAAAAAATCATGCACTTGGAAAGCTGAATAGCATGCTATTAAACAATGATTAGGTTACCAGAGAGATCAAAGAAGAAATTAAAAACATCCTGGAAATAATGACAATGAAAACACAACAATACAAAATATACAGTAAAAGCAGTCCTGAGAGGGAAGTATATACCTCTACACATCTACCTCAAAAAATTTTCATCTAACGCTACAACTTAAAAAGAATTAGAAAGAGAGCAACAATAAAAGATTAGCGTGAGCAGAAGGAAGGAGATAATAAAGATCAGATCAGAAATAAATGACATAGAGACACAAAAAAACAATAAAAAAGATCAGTAGAAACCAAGAGCTGGTTCTTTGAAAGGATAAACAAGATTGATGAACGTCCAGCCAGGCTCACCAAGAAGTACAGAGATAGAACCCAAATAAACAAAATCAGAAATGAAAGAGGCAAAATAACAACAGACCCCACAGAAATACGAAGGATTGTAAAAAATAAAAAATACTATGAACAACCCTAGCCAGTTTGGCTTAGTGAATAGATAATCAGCCCATGGACTAAAGGGCCCCAGGATTGCTTCCAGCCAAGGGTGCATGCCTAGGTTGCAGGGTCAGTTCCCCCCAACCCCCAGAAACGGATGTGTAGGAGGCAGCCAATCAATGATTCTCTCCCATCATTGATGTTTCTATTTCTCTTCCCCTCTGAAATCAATAAAAATATTTTTTAAAAATACTATGAACAACTGTATTCCAACAAACTAGACAACCTAGAGAAAATGGACATATTCCTAGAAAAAATACAATCTTCTAAAACTCAATCAGGAAGATTCTAAAAATCTCAATATGCCAATAACTATGGAAGAAATTGAAGCAGCCATCAAAAATCTTCCAGCAAACAAAAGCCCAGGGCCAGACGGCTTCACAGAGGAGTTTTATCAAACATTCAAAGAAGAACTAAAACCTATCCTTCTCAGATTATTCAAAAAAAAAATGAAGAGGAAGCAAGACTTCCAACCTAATTCTATGAAGCCAACATTACCCTAATAGGAAATCAAGATAAAGATAACACAAAGAAAGAAAATTACAGGCCGATATCCTTCATGAACATAGATGCCAAAATCGTCAACAAAATTCTAGCAAATCAGATCCAGCACTACATCAGAAAGATCATACACCATGACCAAGTAGGATTTATGCCAGGGATGCAAGAATGGTTCAACATCTGCAAATCATTAAACATGATACATCACATAAACAAATTGAGATATAAAAATCACATAGTCATATCAATTGATCCAGAAAAAGCAGTTGAAAAAATCCAACACCCTTTCTTGATAAAAACCCTCAGCAAAATGGAAATAGAGGGAGCATTCCTCAACATAATAAAAGCCTTAAATGACAAGCCTACAGCCAACATCATACTCAATGGGCTAAAACTAAAACCATTTCACCTAAGAACAGGAAAGAAACAGGGATGTCCACTTTCACCACTCCTGATCAACATAGTACTGGAAGTGCTAGCCATAACAATTAGATAAGAAGAAATAAAAGGTATCAAAATTGAAAAAGAAGACATAAAACTGTCATTATTCACAAATGACATGATACTATACATAGAAAACCCTAAAGAATCCATCAAAAAATGTTTAGGATTAATAAATGAATCTGACAATGTAGCAGGATACAAAATTAATGCCAAGAAATCTCTGGCATTTTTATACACCAATAGTGAACCAGAAAGAAAGATTTAAAAACCAATCCCACTTATCATTGCAACAAAAAAATCAAGATACCGGGAATAAACTTAACTGAAGAGGTAAAGACCTGTACTCAGAAAACCACAGAACATTGAAAAAAGAGATAGAGGAAGACATAAACAAATGGAAGAACACACCATGTTCATGGATTGATAGAATCAATATCATTAAGATGTCCATACTATTCAAAGCAATCTATATATTTAATGCACTCCCTGTTAAAATACCAACAGTATATTTCATAGACCTAGAACAAACTCTCCAAAAATTCATCTGGAAAAGAAAAAGACCCAAATAGCTGCAGCAATCCTAAGAAAGAAGAACAAAGTATCAAAGAAGGATCTCAATACCATATTTCAAGCTCTATTACAAAGCCACTGGTCTCAAAACTGCCTGGTACTGGCACAGGAACAGACATATAGACATATGAAAACATGCTCAAAATCACTAATCATCTGAAAGATGCAAATCAAAACAACAGTGAGGTACCATCTTACACCTGTAAGAATGGCTATCATTAACAAATCAAAAATGACAAGTGCTGGCAAGGATGCAGAGAAAAAGGAACACTCGTGCACTGCTGGTGGGAATGTAGACTGGTGCAGCCACTGTGGAAAACAGTATGCAGTTTCATCGAAAAATTAAAAATGGAACTTCAATTTGACCCAGTAATCCCACTCCGAGGAATATATCCCAAGAAACCAGAAACACCAATCAGAAAGGACATATGCATCCCTATGTTCATAGCAGCACAATTTACAATAGCTAAGATTTGGAAACAACTTAAGTGCCCATCAGCAGTTGAGTGGATTAGAAAACTGTGGTATACCTACATAATGAATACTATGCTGGTTTTAAAAAGAAGGAATTCTTACCATTTGCGACAGCATGGATGGAACTCGAGAACATTATGCTAAGTGAAATAAGCTAGTCAGAGAAAGATAAATATCACATGATCTCACTCATTTGTGGAATATAATGAACAACATAAACTGGTGAACAAAAACAGAACCAGAGTCACAGAAGCATCAAATAAACTGTCCAACCTATGAAGGAAGGCGTGGGGGAAGAGGGATCATTAAATAATAAAGAACTTACATTTTTTTAAATTCTAATGACATTTTTTTAAAGAAATAGAATGATAAATAATCAGATTTTTATGGAACCACAAAAGACCCCAAATATCCAAGGTAATCCTGAGAAAAAAGAATGAGGTATCATGCTATCTGATTTCAAATTATACTAAAAGCTATGATAATCAAAACAGTGTGGTGTTGGCAGAGAAACAAACACACAGATCAGTGGATCAGAAGAGAGAGCCCAGTTATAAAACCACATGTATATGGACAGATAATTTTTGACAAATGAGCCAGAAACACACAATGGAGTGAAGATAGTCTCTTCAATAAATGGTGCTGGGAAAACTGAAAAGTCACGTGCAAATGAATGAAAGTGAATTACACTTTGTCCCCATATACAAAAATTAATTCAAAATGGATCAAAAATCTATACCTATAAAAGAGTAACATGCAAATTGGTGTCACTCTGCTACACCCACCAGCCAATCAGAGTGATATGCAAATTAACCCAACAAAGATGGTGGTTAATTTGCATACACAGGCATGGAGCAAAGACTGAAGACAGCGTAGAAAGAAGCCAAGTGCTGCAGAAGGGAGCAAAGTAGCAGAAAAGGGAATGGAGCCAAGACAGCGGACACGGAGGAGATGGGAGGGAGTAAAGTAGCAGAGAAGGGAAGGGAGCAAAGCAGTGGAGAAGGGAGGGAGCCGAGGCAGCAGAAATGGAAGGAAGTGAGGCAGCAGAGACAGGAGGGAGTGAGGCAGTGGAGAAGGGAGTGAAGCTGCTTCACTCTAGCTCAGGAAGCCCTATTCTTGCAGGAATAGGCTGAGGAAGCCCTATTTTTGCAGGAATAGGCTGAGGAAGCCCTATTCTTACAGGAATCTTCCTGCAATGGGCCTCTAGTCTAAATATAAGACCCTAAACAGCCCTAACTGGTGTGACTCAGTGGTTAGAGCATTGGCCTGTGGACTGAAAGGTCCCAGGTTCGATTCCGGTCAAGGGCACGTACCTTGGTTATGGGCACATCCTCAGTGGGAGGGGTGCAGGAGGCAACTGATTGATGTTTCTCTCTCATCGATGTTTCTAGCTCTCTATCCCTCTCCCTTACTCTCTGTAAAAAAATCAATAAAAAATATATATTTTTTAAAAAGACCCTAAACAAAAGTTACATAGAAGTATGTATAGGTACCAAACTTGTGGACCTTGGACATAGAGAAATTTTATGAACTTGATCCCAAAGGCAAGGGAAGTAAAGGCAAAAATAAATGACTACATCAAACTAAAACACTTCAGTATAGCAAAAGAAACTAATAACAAAACAAAGAGGCAGCCCACAAGATGGGAGATGATACTTGCAAACAATAGCTCTGACAAAGATTTAATTTCCAAAATATATAAAGAACTCATAAAACACAGCACCAAAACAAAACAAAAAACCTCAGTACTGTAGAGAGCACCTGAGAAAGCACATTGGCATTTTTTAATTATTGTCAGCTGAATCCATTGGCGTTGGCCAGAGTATTGTCACCTTGACCTTCAGCCCAGGTGCCAGGGGGTGGGTTTTGTTATTTAAATCTAGTCAAGCACCAAGAATGCACATAATTTCCTTTGTCTTGACTTTTAGTAAATTTCCTGGTATTTGGGGTATAAAATAAACACACTGTATGAACTCTGGGTCCCTGTCCCTGTGTCTCCATCAGAGGACAGTGGTCCTACCCGGCCCCAGCTTTTTGCTTCCATCTCTGTGTCTGTCTCTTTCTTTCATTTTCTCAATCCCCAGCCGCCCCTACTCAGGAACTGAACCGCTCTCTAGCAGCGCTGGATTCGAAGAAGGGAGAAATATTCACACAGCACCAAGCAAACAAATAAGCCTATCAAAAAGTGGACAGAGAACCTGAAAATACACCTCTCCCAAGAAGAGATACCAACAGCCAGCAGATATATGAAAAGATATTCACCTCACTGGCAGTTAGGGAAATGCAAGTCAAAACAACAATACCACTTCACACCTGTGCTGTGGCCATTATCAACAAAACAAGCAATAACAAGTGTTGGAGAGGTTGTGGAAAAAAGGGAACCCTCATTCACTGCTGGTGGGAATGTAGACTGGTACAACAACTATGGAAAGCAGTCTGGTGATTCCTCAAAAAATTCAGAAGAGAGCTACCATATGAGCCAGCAATCCTTCTCCTGGGTTTATGCCCAAAAACCTCAAAATCATGTGTTTGCAAATATGAATGGACCTTGAGAACATTATGCTAAGTGAAATAAGTCAGGCAGAAAAAGCTAAGAACCACATGATTTCACTCATATGTGGGATAGAAAACTGAAACTTATAAAGACAAACAGCAGTGTGGTGGTTGCCCGAGGGAAGGGATCACTAATATATGGTGACAGGAGATTTGACTTTGGGTAGTGAGCACATGGTGCACTATTCAGATCTTGTAACATAGAAACCCACACTTGAAACTTACATGTTCATGTTGATCAATGAATGTAACTGAAAAAATAAATAAAATACTTAAAAAAGAAAAATTAAATGCACAACACCAGCATATTTCCAACATTTGCCTCCTAGAATTATTATAATCTCATCACAAAATGAAGTAAATTGTTTTCGGTGAGAACATGGCCTTCTTCCTGTCTTTTGAATACCTTAAATATATTCCCACCTTAGGGTTTGGGACACTCTTCCTCCTAATAGCTCCCCCTTCATATCTTGCAAGTCTCAATTCAAATGTCACTTCCTCAAAGAAGCATTTGATGACCAACCCTAAAGTAGTTTTCTCCTACCCCATCATTCTGCTTTATTTTTTTCACAGCACTTTTTGTTAATGTTTTCACCCACCTGGAATGTAACTTACATGAGAAGAAGGATCCTATATATCCTGAGTTCACCATCATTTTCCCAATGCCTATAACAGTGATTAAAACAGAGTAGATACTTCATTAATATATGGAATAAATAAATCTCTCTCTATATAAGCCTAATATGCAAAGTGTCCCCTCAAAAGTTGGACTGACCGGGAGTTCAATAGATCACTATGAAATGTGCTGACCAACAGGGGAGGGTGCAGAATGAAGGGAGGCCCCAGCCAGCAGCCAGCAGCTGATAGGAACCCTACCTGTGCACAAATTTTGTGCACTGGGCCTCTAGTATGTAATAATCTTCCAGTAAGTTTCAGAAATCATTGCTATTTATGGTTTCAAAGATATATTACTAAAGATATATTTTCATTATATAAAACTATGTATTCTAGAATTTTTAATCTATTATTGGAATCTTAGCTTTATTCCAGTTACGAGGACTCTATTGAGCTTTCATATTGTACTCCTTCTACTTGCTTCCCTGAGGCCACACTTGGCAATAGCACTTCCTCTCATAATGAATAACCCCAGCATTTCTTAGGGCCCAATCCTGGCCTACTTATGACACCTAAACATTAAACTTAGAAAAAATAAAAATAAAACATTAAACTAAGCTACTGATTCTTTATAGTGCCAATTAGCCCTAAATTCTTTCCAATCCTTGCTGTGCCAAGGGTAACCAAAGGCTAATCTTCATTAAAAGAGTTTTGTAATAGATGAATTACTAATTGAGGTATCACTTAATTAGCAATACACAAATTATTCTCAAAGAAAATTCTACTAAAAGTGAAATTTGCAACTATGTGAATATTGTTAGCAAGCACGTGTATA
>PVJC01052728.1:0-11058 GCA_004026665.1 Murina feae
GCATGCCTGACCAGCCTGGGTGAGGGGCTTTAAGGCTGCCCACAGCTCCCATTGACCCAACGTCCCAGCAAGGCTGGCTGGACGCAGGTTCTGGAGTTTTTTCTCCTTTAATTGATACTGTTCCTTGAAGGCCTGGGGTTATCTTCTATAATTGATACACTGTTCCTTTAAGGCGGCCTTCTAACTAACTGAAGCCTCCTCTGCCTCACCTCGCAGCGTCTATAATGAAACAATTGTTACTTTTACTGGTTAGGCCGGAGCTGCTCTTTCCTTCAGCCCCTGGAGGATTCTATGATTGTTACATTGTTTCAAAAAGCTGTGTTTCGCTAGAGCCAGTTTAAGTGGAGAGGCTGCAGCTTCACTTTCCCTCCTGCTGCAATGGAAAGGGCTGTTTACTCAGGTCCGTGAGTGGCGGCCGCCATGTTGGCTGGGCTAATTTGCATACAGCAGCTCTGATTGGCTGGTGGGCGTGGCTTAGCCTGTCTCGGAGAAACGGTTAATTTTAATATTTTGCTTTTATTAGTTTAGATGGATGTATATGTGGTTGAGACCTTCTTACTACTTATAAAATGTCTTTTAATTTTTCTGAGGTTATAATTTGTTCCAAATATTAAATTTCTAAGTAAATATAGTTTTAATTTTAATATTTCATAAACTCAATGCTCCAGATTTTACTTTTCATTTTTTCTGTTTAGATTTTTTTCAAATTAGTTTCAAATTACATTTATCACTATAATAAAAAACCATGCACTTAAAATAGTTTTAAACCTGATTTTCTCCATTAGAGAAATTCCTGGAAATTTTACAATATATAACATTTTTAAAGCTGTTGATACTTATTGACAAATTACTGTCCAGAAACTTAGCACGTTCTACACTGAAATTTAAAAATCTTTTTTAAAAAATCACCTACTATTGGAACGGAGAACTATGAAATTCTTTTATTTGTTAACTTGGCAACTGATAAATATTTTTAAAAATTTAAATTGGAATACTAATAAAATCTAGCAATATGATTTTATACTAATAAAATCTAGCAATATGTTAAATATTTTTGAGTATCTTGATTTTTCTAATAGATTTGCATATTCTTTGTATAAGAAAATTATTTGTATAAAATGTTAATGAATATTAATGAATGGTTTCAGATATAGTACCCAGAGATAGATTAATTTAATGATTTTTGAAAATATTTCTATGAAATCTAAATGAATTAACTTTGCAGCCCTTGGAAAAGTTCCTTGTGTTTAGAAAGCGCTATTTAGTTACTGTTTAGTTACTGTTAGTACTTTTTAGTTACTGTTAGTACTTCACCTGCAAATTCATCAACTACAGAAAATAATTTACAAATTCTTACAATAGAAGAGATCTTAGCAACTATGGAGAAAGTGGTAATTGATATTTTTAGTACTGGATAACTTAAATTATAAAATATATGTTTTAAAAAAACAACAAGAATAATTACTTTGGCTCCAATGGGCTGGGGACCTAAACTGGCAAGAACTCAGCTTTTCATCTCCAGAGCGACCCATCTTTAAGATACTTCTAAGGGACTAACAGTGTCACTAACACCAATGACTGAACACCATTATCAAAGAGAAAATTCCTTATTTAAAAACAAGGAACAACCTTCCTAAGATGGAAATTTAACAGTCCGTGATCATACAAGTTGGAGAAGAGGCAACTCTCTTACAGTTTTTCTTTGTAGTTGGTACGAAGTAAAAGAAACTCAATCTAGTATATTCTCTAGGAGTATGAGGTAAAAACAGTTTGGAAGAAAGAAAATCTGAATTATTTGCATGGTCATTGTTCTATAATATCAATGTATGTTAAAACATGTGAATTATTGAAAGGCATCTTTAGTTTAGCCCTCCTAAAATATTCACTAGAATTACACATTGAACTTTAATTGCATACATGTAATTAAAATACTAACTCAGCAATGATTCAGAAGCATAAATTATATGAACTTACATGATATGCATACAAAAAAGACTTTAGATAGTAAAAAAACTCCAAGTCACACAGAAAAGAATAGTTTTCTTTTGTTAATGGACTAATGAGCAAGTATTTTATACCTTACTAGGGGCCCAGTGCATGAAATTTGTGCACTTGGGGGGGGGATTCTCAGCCCAGCCTGCCCCCTCTCACATATTGGAAGCCCTCAGGGGGTGTCTTACTGACATCTTTAACCTGCTCCTTGATCCCTTTGGGAAGTGGGCCTAAGCCACAGTCTGGCTTCCCTTTGTGGGAGGCAACAGGCTAATCAGGGGAAGCCACCGCCCCATCACCCCACTACTACAGCCACTGCCAGTCACCGCAGCCACCAAGGTGTTTTCATCAACACAGACTCCAGTCCCTTCACCATGAAAAAATGACAACTTTCTTTAGGCATTTTCAAGATGTGTCTTTCATAGGACATGACATTTCTTTCTTAGTGTTTTTTTTTTTTTTTTATCCTCACCTGAGGATATGTTTTCATTGATTTTTAGAGAATTTGGAAGAGAAAAACAGAGAAACATCAAAGTGAGAGGAACACTTTGGTTAGTTTCCTCCTGCATATGCCCTGACCTGGGCCCTGGCCAGGGAGGAGCCTGCAAACTAGGTACATGCCCTTGGTCAGAACTGAACCCAGACCCTGCAGTCAGCAGGCTGAGGCATTATGCACTAAGGCAAACCCGCTAGGGCAGGATATGACATTTCTTAGTCCTCCAGCAGTGGACCTTCATTTTTTTTCTCCAGGAGTGTGGTGGAAAACCCTAGGTCGCCTTTAGGGATTCTTATTACCCAAGTTACTAAGAATATTACCAGTAGCATACAGGGAGCTTAGCCAATGAGCAGTAAGAAAAGGAGTTTCCTCTGTAGTTCACTCCAATCACCGGCTCCATCCCTTCCCAGGCCTGTAACCTCTGGCTGAGGATGCAGGACTAGGCAGGAAACTCCCACACCCCTCCAATAGCCGGCTTCATAGAGCCCAGGCCTCTGTGATCACTGGCTCTGATCCCACCCTCTGCCATTGACTGCTCTGCCTTTGCCCCACTGGCAGCCTCTGGCCAAGGCTGTAGGCCTGGGAAGGGGACCCCCAGGCCCCTGCTTTGCTGGCTCCACCAGTGCCCAGATCCCTGCAATTGCAGGCTCTGCCCCTGCCCCTCTGATCACTAGCTCTGTGGAGCCCAGATCCCTGCGATCTCCTGCCTTGCCCCTTCCTAGGCCTGAGGCCTCTGGCCCAGGCCTTATGCCTAGGTAGGGCACCCTCATACCCCTAAGATCATTGGCTCCACCCTTGCCCCTTCCGATCACTGGCTCTGCCCTTGCCCATGCCTGAGGCCTCTGACGAAGATCTCTGGCCTGGAAAGAGCACTCCAGACCTTTCTGATCACCAGTTCCACCCCTCAGGCCCTCGCCTCCCCTGTCACCTGCCTGGCTAACAGGCCTGACCACTTCAGTGGCGGGGCTGAGCCAGACTGGGTGCCGCCGTCTTGTGGCCATGGGGGAAGCCATCTTTGTCGTAGAGTGACACCTAATTTGCATATTACTCTTTTATTAGATAAGGTTATTTTATTGCTTAACTTCAATTTTATTTCCATTGTCTACTTGAAGAATTAGTTGAGAAATTATAGTGCTTTTGCTTATTCTTCTCTTACCAATCGCAGTGTGTCAATAATATTTTCACCTTTCTTACATAAAGGAATATTTTAGGTGACAAGCATTTGTTTTAGTGTTGCAAAAACATTCAACAAACAAAGTAAATGTTCAAGTTCAACACGTTTGACATGCTGTATTTTTGCTTCATCTCTTAAAGTTGTTTTGTGAGATTGTTGTATAGATTATGCTTTTCAAGCCCTAGGAAACCCAAGTAGGACTTTTCTTTTGAATTTGGTAGTTTAACTATATGCACATAGCAATGTGTAGTCCATCTTTATGCAAATGATTTAAAAATGCAATGTGCCTGGAGGGCTGTTTTATGGCATTATTTGGTTTTATATCTGTGCAATCAACACTATGCAGCTAACATGGCCATGTAAATTCATGAGAGGTTTTCCTATTGAAACCCAAACAAGGTCACCTGCTTTTGAAGATCAGAGTGAGATAAAAAGGGTGGCTGCTTCTGCAACAACACTAAAACAATGTGTAAGCCTGGTATCTATATATTCCATCTCTGAAAGTATGTCACTGATTTCTTTTTTGAATTTGGATAACTAATGCTAATTCTAATGAAGGGATTTTGGAGGAGCTTTGCTACCAGCTATTCATATTTATTTCTTTTTGCAGAATGTGCTCTAAAGCGTTAAGAAGGTTTCAAAATTTGATTTGTTTTGATGGCTAGTGTTAGCTTTTCAGGTACCACATTTATGCATGGAAGTGAATGGGCATCTTATCTGTTTGTGTGTCTTTAAGATGCATTCTATGAAATACACTACAGAATTGACTTAAGACATTTAAAAAAATCAACTAGGCAATATATTTAATGAGATTTTCTTTTATTGGAGGTGAGGGGGAGGGAGGGAGGAAATGCTGGTGACTGCTCTTATCTTCCTGATTACTTATAAACTTATACAATAAAAATGAAATATATGTATATTCCTAATATGCAAATGGACTGAACTGTGGAACAACCGAACAACTGGTTGCTATGACATGCACTGACCACCAGGGGGTGTGTGTGGAACATGATGGATGTCGGCAGCAAAGGGCAGAGAGCAGAACATGGCGGGCATTGGGCGTAGCGGGATGGTGGAGCAGGTGAACGAGGGCGCTGGACCAAGGCAGAGTGCCAATTGCTGTCATCAGGTGAACCTTTGTTGGTTACTCAAAATTCTTTGGTTCTGTACACCTGCTCCCACCAGGTGCCACATCTGCTGCTGGTGCTGGCCCTGCTTACACCTGCTGATGGCCCTGATTACTCAGTGCTGTCAGCGGGTGTGAGTGGTGGCTGCCAGTCCCGATTGCCCCTCAGAGTTTCTCCAACTCCCCCTGCTCCTGAGTGGTAATTGAGGTAGCAGCTGCCTCTTGCGCCCTTTGATGGCATGGGCCCCACTCACACTCACTGCTGGAGCAACCCCAATCGCTCCATGCTGTCAGTGGGTACGAGTGGGGCTGGTGCCAACAGGAGCAGCGGTGGTGGGAGGGGGCTGCCGGCAGACAGGAGAGCAGGGGCCGCTGTGGGAGTGGCCGGGCAGGGGAGAGTAGGATGGGCTGAGACCCGTCCCTGTGCCCTCCACAGCCTTGCAGCCCACTGTTCCTTTCAAGGTGCACGAATTTGAGCACTGGGCCCCTAGTATAATAAAAAAAAAACATATACACAATGAAGCTCACGTCAATTAAACATGTGCTGTTTTTGTAGCAATTTAACATGTTTGTGCTAGTGTATATATTTACAGTGTTTCATTCCATCCCATTTCTGCGGCTCCTTAACTTGACAGCTAATTAACAAAGAACATCAACTCGCTATCCAGAGATTAATCCCAGAACTTCTTCGTAGCAGCCTGGAGCTTTTACACACCAAAACTTTCTTCCGTGACCCCACGTTATAACAGTTCTAATTGGACCAAATCTAAACACTTTATAGATTATCCAGCCTATTCTCAACTAAGTATTATGCTTTTTCCCAAAGTCACTGATTAGTCAACTGAAGCAAGTATTTGCCAAGGCCCACAAAGCCAGAATGTGGTAGAAGTGAAGTCCAAAGCCAGACAGGGCCCTCATCCACAGCATCCTATGCCGTCACCTAAACTCCAGAGCACCAGTCCCTCAACTTTTCTTAGCAAAACAAAACATAGAGTAGGGAGAGTAGCAGGAGCACATGGAAATTTCTTAAAATGTCTTTTGCTGATTCTGGGTAAATTCAGTAGAAGTTCCCAGAATGCTTTCTGAAGCGCTGTAGGAAGGAGAGAAGAGCACTCACGTTGGGATCAGAAATGCTGGGACTGAACTCCAGCTTCACCTTGGAGTAATTATGAGAAAAGGCTGGGGTGAGGCACTCATATTTTTGAGCTTTAGTGTTCATGACATAAGAATGAAGAGACTTTAACCCATCCATGGAATAGGAGGTTATGAGGCAGGTAAGAAAATTCTGTCTTTAAATAAATAATTTTGAAACCCTTAAGCAATTATGGAAAAGCATGAAAGTGTGTATTCCCCACCAATACTTAATTATGTTCATATTTTGTCATTTTTTAAGAGTTGAGAAACAAAATAGTAGCCTCCTTTGTTTTTCTATCTCAAAGTTCATTCCTTGCCTTTCTCTCAGAGGTAACCACCATGATGAGTGTGGTGTATAGTTCATCAGACCATGCTGGTATAATTTTTCTGCAAATCCACATTATCAATGTTTCATTGCTTTGGGTTTTAACAAATGTATGTAAATGTTGACACTTTACATGAAACAACTGAATTTTGCAATTTAACTTCAACCCCACTTAAATTTTTGAGCTCTTTGTTTTTATTTCTATATTGCTGGTTTAAGTGTATGGACATATCATAAATATTTATACAATCCAAATTTGACAAGGTTTTAAGAAGCAGCTTTGCACACTTCTGATAGTCCCATGAAAACATTTCTCTCCACAGGTATCCTAGATCAGAAGCATGCCAAAAACCAAGGCACACTGCCCTAATGTGATAAGCACACCTCATTTAAAAACTGTTTTATGTTCATTTCCTTGTTGTCTGCACTGAAACAGTTGCAAGCATTACATTTCTAAAGGGCACAATGAAACAAGTATTTCGGGTTATAGCTCCTTGGTTTAATGATGCCTTGCCTTGAAAGATCATCCTTGGGTATTAAAGAAGAAAGCACTTAGTCTGTAATCTGGTCACAGATATTCATTTTCAAAAATGCAAATTTGATCATGAAATTCTTCAGCTTAAAGCCTTTCAGTTATGTTGATATCCCATGACTATCAGATAGAAACTGAGTTCTTAACATTACTTAAAGAACCTTCAATGATCTCAAGCCCTATATTCCCCTTTAATCCCTTGATTTGTGCCCCTGACTTCTGCTTTACCTATGCTCAATCCCACACAGTCCCCAATGTATACCTTCTAGTTTAATATCTTCATGCTTTGTCGATGCTGCTTCCTCTGTCATCCCTGAGAAGACAGTCCTTCTGCACTTGGTGAACATGTTCAGTATCTCTGTGTTGAAACACTTTGTGACTAGTTATTCTTCCCCCTTGTATTCCCCTTGGCCTCTAATTTAATACCAATTGGTTTTAGGATTAAAAAAAAAAAAGCAGAAAAGGCTTATTATGTTCCCTTCAGTGATTTTACTTAGACTTGAAGGACTCAAAGGAAGCAGCATAAGTACACACAGATAAAGAGCAGTTTCATGGGAAAATCTTGCAGTATCCCAGGCCATCTGCCAGACCACTCCATGCCCGGGATGTGTTCTGTTACTAGAGACAAAGCTGAGCTGGGAAGGGACTGAGGGAAGCTATTGCTCTTTCTTTTCATCATTGCTTGTGCTATGCTGGCCAGGAACACTCCCCAGGCATATGTGCCAAGCCACATTCCTCCTGGACCAGCTGCAACTCCAGGGGTCCACAGTGAATAATTCCAAAACCCAGGTACTGCCTGCGAATTTAGCATACCATAAATCACATTGCTGCAAGAAGATAAAACCACGGGATAAAGAGTTAGAAACATCGATGAGAGAGAAACATTGATCAGCTGCCTCCTGCACACCCCCTACTGGGGATGTGCCTGCACTCAAAGTACATGCCCTTGACCGGAATCGAACCCAGGACCCTTGCGTCCGCAGGCCGATGCTCTATCCACCGAGCCAAACCGGCTAGGGCAAAACCACAGTTTTAATCCCCAGCTGTCTCTAACTCTAAAAGAAATACTTGGGTTGAATTATGCCTTTTCCAAATTCATATATTGAAGCCTTAACACCTGATACCTCAGAATGTGACTGTATTTGAAAATAGGAACTTTAAAGAGGTGATGAAATGAAAATGAAGCCTTTGGTGTGGAGCCTAATCCAATGAGACTGGGGTGCTTATAAGGAGAGGAAGTTTGGACACACTGAGAGATATCAGCGATGCACGATCACAGAAGGAAAACCAGGTGAGGACACGGAGAGAAGGCTGTCCACCTTTAAGCGAAGGAGAAAGGCCTCAGAGGGAGCCAACCCTGCTGACCCCTTGGACTTCTAGCCTCCGAAACTGGTGATAAAATACGTTTCCGTTGTTTAAGCCACTCAGCCATGGTCTTCTGGGATGGCACCCCTAGGAAACAGTGCAAGAGAATTAGTATGCCACCCTGCAGCCAGTGCAATGTATTCACGCATTAGGAAACCTGTTCTCTCATCAGATGGTGCACCTCAGTGATGCTTCCCTGGCAAGTCAATACGAAGCTACTCCTATCCTCCCAGTATTTCCTGTCAGTTGTCATTCTCTCGCAATCTGTATGCTTTTCATGGATTCGTTCCTTATCTAGGCCCCTGTTCACTCTGAGGGGGATGAAAATTTACCCAACTTGCAAAGTAACCAGTTCTTCTGCACAGTTTTATACATGCTGGCGGAAGACACTATACTCCTTTATCAGAGACAATGGAGATTATTACTCAAGGCACCACAGGCAACTTGAGCTCCAGGTTTGCAAAAATTCCGTTTTCTCTAAAAGTCCATGGGGCAATGCAGAGGCCTAGGCAGATACTGCATACAGTGTGTTTGTGTCACAGTTGAGATCTCTGAGGTTGTGCAATATCCAGCCTTATAAAGGGAGCGTATAGGAAATTTGTTCAGTTTTTTTTATTTGTGTTTTGTTTTGTTTTTACTTACAGGAAGACATTTTTATTATTCTGGATAGCAAACAAATCTGTCCTTTGTCCCAAAAGAACATATTTCCTCTATCTTCCAAGGATGTTGCTGTACAAATATCCTTGAAAAGATAGTCCAGAAAGAAAAGCTACCATAAAAGATGCAGAAATGTAAACACCCCATGAAACACTGTCTCCCACCTTGGTGTCATTTTTCATATTCTCTTTTGCATTTTCATGAGACATCAAGAGGCCGCTCTTACACCTGAGGTTCTCATTCTCTCTCTTTTAAAAAAAAATGTTTTCTGTGTGCTTTAAAAATTTTATATGATTATTTGGACAGTTTCTTCTGGATATCACTGCGTATCCCAGTTTGATTTGCTATGCTAAATGACTCCTTCATTACACAATTGCTTACTGAGCACTCACTCTGTGTCAGCACTGACTGTACCAGCCATGTGGGCTGTAAGAGTGAAAGAGAAAGACCAAGCCCCTCTTCTCCTGGGGGAGATGCCAAGTAATTAGCAAATCACGTAACGAACAAATAATATAAAAAACAGAGACCATTAAATACTACTGATATAACAAAAATCTTTGTGACAGAGAATAATTTGGCAACTGGCAACATTAGATGAAAGGTATCAGCAAAATGCCCTCTGAGAAGGTGATTTTTTAAATTTTTTATGAGAAGGTGTTTTTGGAGTTGACACTTGAAAGATGAAAAGAGGCTGGCAGAGACTGAGGGTGAAGACATCGTAAATCGGTGAGGGAAGAACGGGGACAAAGGCCCTGGGCTGGGAGAAGGCTGGCTGCCGGATGAACAGAAAGAAGGCGTGCTTTCCTGAATAGAGGAGGGAAGGTAAAAGTGCTAGGAAATGAAATTAGAGGTAGACAGAGCCCAGAAGATGTAGAACTTCGTTATAAGTCATGGTGGTAATTGTTTGTTTATTCTGTTACAGATGCAATTTGTCTAAGTAATAGCTAAAGGTTTCAAGGTGGGCTGGCTTGGTCTAGGGTGGTAACTGTGAAAATGGAGAAAAGGAGATAACTTTGTATGTTTTAAAACTAGAGCCAGTGAAATGATTTTATTAAGTGTCTCTGCTCATTTATAGCTAAAGTTTAATTTTATACTCAATTTTATTCTATATTCACTTTTAACGTTGCTGCCTGTTAATGATGAAATATTTCCAAATATAAATCAGATTTTTAATTATTTTATTTATGTAATATATTTGATCATATCATCTCTAATACATTAAGATAAGGAAATAAACCATGGATATTGAAATAGCCTTGCTAAAAGAGAATATCATTTAATAGACTAAAATAATTATCAAATTATTATTAATAATCTTTAATAGTAGTAAGAGGATTGAACAAAGAAATAATTTGATTATTTCTGCTTAATAGCACTTTTTTTTGTTTTCACAACAGACAGAATGATTAACTACTACTATATACACTGAGGACAAAGAAAAGGTTCTTCTTAACCACCAAAGCCATGAAATTTTAAATATTTCTTAAATCTTCTTGGGTTGTCAGGCTTCCAACTCAGGAAACAAATCATGTTTTGTAAAATTGTTGCAATATGTTCAGGCTAAAATGAGAGAACAAGATTAATAGAAATGAAGAAGTAAAGAAATTATACAAAATATATTCATATCCAACATGGAATTGACAGAGAAATCTCAGATTCTTATTCAAAATGATCCTAAAGTATTTAATGGTGAATTTATTCTGTATCAGTTGGCTGTATTTTTCCTTTCTCTTGGTTTAAAAACACAGACATATGTTCAGAGAAAGACAGAGGTAAAATATTTTAAGTGAAAACAATTTGTTTCATTGTTTAATTTGGTTCAGTCTCTAAAAGGGTGACTTTTACCAGAAGCAAGGTGATTGCATTAACTTTAAGGATTAACTATTCTAATGGATCAAAACGGTCTTCAGTGGAAAACATATGCAAAATAAATGTTCAGCAGTCATTATTATAATATGCCACCCAACCATTGGATCTTAACACAGTAAACTTAATTAAGATTAAGTGTAATTTTAAAATTTAAGATTTAAGTTATAATTTGGACCCACACTAACCAATTTTTTTTTTCAGTTTAGTGTATGCTTAGATTAACATGTGGTATGTGGGTCTAGATGTAGAATAAGCAGAAAGTCATAAAGGCTGCTGGTCTTAAAATGTTTTCAGTTGTTTAAACTGACATAGACATTTAACAGAAAGCAAGAGTTGATTTATCAGTTGAGTGCACCAATCACTGTCAATAGTCATTATAATGGTTTTT
>PVJC01052729.1:0-11060 GCA_004026665.1 Murina feae
TCTTGGTTTAAACTTTTATTATCTTGACTATTTTCTCAAGAAGGACTTAACTTCTGTACTCCAATATCCATGACTGCAGGATATTTTCCCTTCCCTTCTCTTCCCTTCCCTTCCCTTCCCTCCCTCCCTCTCTCCCTCCCTCCCTCCCTCCCTTCCTTCCTTCCTTCCTTCCTTCCTTCCTTCCTTCCTTCCTTCCTTCTTCCTTCCTCCTTCCCTCTATTCCTCCTTTCTTTCTTCCCTTTCCCTCCTGCTCTCCCTTCTTCCTTTCCTTCCTTCCACTTCCCTTCTTTTTTCTTTGTTTTATACATAAACTATTTTTAGAATATATAATCCTGCCATGATAAAACACCTTATATAGATAGTATACTTTTACAGAGAACTTAGCTTTTGTAGACATTTGTCATGTATATTTTCAGTAAGTTCCTCATAAATGTCTTCCCTCCTCCTTTGCCTATCTAAGAATGCCTTTCAGTTGTATATAGCACTGATTTATTTCCTTTGAATTATTTTCATAAGTGGAATTTATTTTTGGAAAGTTATTATTTTGTTTACCAAATTTCTCTGAAAGGCTATACTGATATAAAGTTCTACTAACCCATGTGAAGCTATCTACTGCCACCATCATTGACCCAGGAAAGTAAAATTTCACCAACTTAAATGGAAAAATACTTCATTTTTTCATAAAATATTGTTATTACTAGTAAGTTATGTTTTGACAATTTGTATTTCTTCTTTTGTGAATTTCCTCTTTCCTTTTCTGTATTGAGGTCAGCCACATATATTTTCTGGCCTGAAAGGTCTGATTCTGTTCATTTAGGAAGAATGGTAGGTGATTTTCAAAAAAATGATTTTCAATATATATATAAAAGGCAAATATGCTAAGTGCCCATCTGGTAATGACTTCACATAGCAATGCCCAGCTTCCTCTCTCTAGTGACTAGCCTCCTTGCAGTTTCTTCAGCCCAGGAATAGGATGATGGGTAATTTGTCAGGTAAAGGCAATTTTTCTTGGTCAAGGATTTTCCTAATCCTATATATATCTTAGTAGGGAACTTACATGAAGATTCACAACATAGTCATAAATGAAATCATTTTTGCTCCTCTCTTTTCCTTCTTTATCCTGCTTCAGTTATTTTACTGAAGAACACTTCCCCAAAATTTAGGCACACTTTGATCCCTGTTCTCAGGCTCTGTTCTAAGAGATCCATCCTAAATCTTTTCAAGAGAAGATTTAGGCACTTAGAGTACTATCAATAGTGCTAAAACATTTTTTTCAAAAAAGAATAAAACCATGCTGATATAAAGTTGAAACTATATGAAAGATTTTATTAACTCATCAGGGAGCCAAGATCAAAAGGGAATCTGAAGAAGAGGCACATATGTAGACCAGGAATGTGAAAAGAATATGTAAGTGAAGGCAAAACTAGATTTTCAGAGGGGAAGACGTTTTTAATTAATAATCTGTAGGTCATAACAGAATTTGAATATTTTTTACTACAATAACTTTAGAATGTTCCTCAAAACATTCAAGTCAATTAAAAGGTATATTAACCCATGGGCACAGACAATAGTGTGCTGAAGGCCTGGAGTGAGGAGCAGGGCAGGCTAGAAGAGGTCAATAGAAAACAAAAAGGGAACATATGTAATACTTCCAACAATAAAGATTTTTAAAAAATCAATTAAAAGAGTAACTTGTTATATTTTTTAAATTACACCTGTTTTCAAGAATTTTAGAATATTCAAACATTAAACCTTTATAATTTAATAAAAGGTACTGGTCACAATTACATGTGATGTCTTTGCGTTGAAATAACTTCTGACAAATATTAAAAATACATTGTATTATCTTCAGCTTTTAGGCTTTCTGTTTCTCTGTTGCTGACCATACTTGTCAAAGCAATTAATGTTACTGATTTTATTCCTAGAACAACTAAAAAAAATGGAGGATTAAATACATTTATATGTTAGACAAGTTCTTTAAAGAATGTATTCTGTTTAGTAATTTGTTCTTTTATATACACACTAGAGGCCCGGTGCACAAAAAATTGTGCACTCGGGCGCAGGGGGGGGCAGTGGTTTGTGGTCCTCAGCCCAGCCTGTGCCCTCTCCCAGTCTGGGACCCCTCGGGGGATGTCCACCTGTTGGCTTAAGCCTGCTCCCTGGGTGATCGGGCCTAAGCTGGCAGTCAGACACCCCTCTGGCAGCGCAGGAGCCCTCAGGGGATGTACACTTGCCAGAGGGAGCAGACATAAGCTGCAGTTGGACATCCTTAGCGCTGCTGAGGAGGCAGGAGAGGCTCCCACCACCACTGCTGTACTGGCAGCCTTCAGCCTGGCTTGTGACTAAGCAGAGCTCCCCCTGTGGGAGTGCACTGACCACCAGGGGAAGCTCCTGCATTGAGTGTCTGCCCCCTGGTGGTCAGTGTGTGTCATAGTGACCAGTCATTCCCAGTGATTCTGCTGTTAGGGTTAATTTGCATATTACCATTTTATTATATAGGATAAATATATATGCATGTATGAACATATAATCATGTCTATCACCTTGGTTTTAATATTTTTATTTTGATGTAAATGCATTAATCAGTGTCATCTTTCTTATAGCCAATAATTTTTCCTTTATATTTTGTATAACACATTTCATTTTCTTTTTTTTTTAAATCCTCACCTGAGGATATTTTTCCATTGAGTTTAAGAGAGAGGGAAAGACAGAGAGAAATATCAATGTGCAAGAAACACATCGTTTGGTTGCCACCTGCACGCCACCCATCCAGGGCCTGGGCAGGGGAGGAGCCTGCAACCAAGATAAGTACCCGTGACTGGAATCGAACCCAGGAATCTTCAGCCCCCAGACCAATGCTCTTTCCACTGAGCCAAACTAACTAGGGGTTCATTTTCTTTTAAAATTACAACTTCTCTTAAAGCAATATTTCATTTTCAATGTATTTTTAAATATATATTTTTATTGATTTCTGAGAGGAAGGGAGAGGGAGAAACAGATAGAAACATCAATGATGAGAGTGAATCATTGATTGGCTGCCTCTTGCATGTCCCTACGCAGGATCGAGCCTGCAACCCAGGCATGTGCCCTGACTGGGATTCGAACAGTGCCCTCCTGGTTCATGAGTCCATGCTCAATGACTGACCTACCTCAGCCAGGCTCATTTTAAATGTCTTTTAATGCTAAAACACCATGTCATACTAAATCAGTGTGACTGAGTCTGAGTTTTTTGTTTTTTATGTGGGGGAGGGTATTTCCATTTGGTGAAAAGATTTTTGGTTTACATGTTTCTTACATGTCTTTATTTCAGTGACACAAATACATTCTAAAATAGAAATAAGAATTGAAATAATAATGTGTATGTGTGGCTAGGAAGATAGGAAGGAAAAATAGGTAAAGAAAAAGGAGATAGTAGATAGCTAATCACCAGACAGTAGTTAGCTAATCATCGGATACTTTTATTAAAATTAGCAACAAATTGGATCATTTAGAAAAAGCTAAAAAAAAAAAAAAAAGCCTTTGAATTGTAGCTAAATTATAAGAAAAAGATAGTTAAAAATAAATGTAGGTTTGCTTTTCAGAAAATCTATCAATATTATTTCATAAATAAAGACTTAAAGCTCTACGGTTCAAATGAGAGAAATTCTTTATGATATTTACAACATAAAAACTTGCAGTTATTCACGTAAATTTTAAAATGAAAGGACTTTTTTAAATTCTGTAGCACTTGACAAATAGCCTTATATTTCTTGATGAAGCTCAAAATGGAAAGACATATCTAGGGATGAATAGCCAGATTTTAATTCTACATGATTAAGCCAAGCCCTAGTCTCTTATTTTACATTTATAGATTCTGCCAAGAAATGAAGTAATTTTCAGTTTTATCACTGTACTTAAACATACAATCTCCAGCAATAAAACCTTGAAAATGTTTAAGAGGACACTCTGGTCCAGTGTCACTGCTCTTAATTTTCTATAAATCTTCATGAAACTTTTTTGAAAGGCTTGCTAAAAGAAAAGGTGGTCTTTTCCCCTCTAATATTTTTAAGTATTTGATACTAAAGACTATTAAATTTATTCTGTTGGAGTTTTTTTATTGTATGTTCAAACTATTAATTATATAATTTAGACTATATTTTTAAATTGTGCTAACTAAAATAAAAGATTCTCTCTTTGCCTGACTTGATTCCTAGTTGGGGGCATGCAGGAGGCAGCTGATCAGTGATTCTCTCTCATCATTGATGTTTCTATCTCCCTCTGCCTCTCCTTTCCTCTCTATTTCACTCTTAAACTCAAACTAGAAAATACTCTTAAATTATTGAATATTACTCCTAAATAAATAGATGACTCATTATACTGTTGCTAGAGGTTCTGTACACAAATTTGTGCATGGGTGGGGCTGATCAGAGCCATCTCACCCAGTCCCAATCGGGGTCAATCAGGATCAATCAGGGTCAATTGGGGCCAGCCACAGGGGATGGGGTGGCAGAGAAGAGATGCACAGGAGATTGGCTATGGGAGTGCATTGAGTATCTGCCCCCTGGTGGTCAGTGTGCATCAAAGCAAACAGTCATAATGATTGCTTAAGCTTTTATATATATAGACTAGAGGCCTGGTGCACAAAAATTTGTGCACTTACGGGGGGGGGGGGTCCCTCAGCCTGGCCTATGCCCTCTCACAATCTGGAATCCCTTGGGAGATGTCCACCTGCTGGCCCAGGCCCAGTTCCTGGGGGATTGGGCCTAAGCTTGCAGTCAGACATCCCTCTGGCAGCCCTAGGGCCCTCAGGGTATGTCTACTTACCAGCAGGGAGCAGGCCTAAGCTGTAGTTGGACATCCTTAGTGCTGCTGAGGAGAGGCTCCCACCACCACCACTGTGCTGAAAGCCGTCAGCCTGGATTGTGGCTGAGCAGAGCTCCCCCTGTGGGAGTGCACTGACCACCAGGGGCAGCTCCTGCATTGAGCATTTGTCCCCTGGTGGTCAGTGTGTGTCATGGTCATTCCCCATGGTTCTTCTGTTGGGGTCAATTTGCATATTACCCTTTTATTATATAGGATAGAGGCCTGGTGCATGGGTGGGGGCTGGCTGGCCCTGAAGGGTGTCCCAGATCAGGGTGAGGATCCTTCTGGGGTTCCTGACCAGCCTGAGTGTGTGGCTGATAGCTGTTTGCAGGCTGGCCACAGCCCCTTCAGGGAGGGGGTCCCTGCTAGGGTGCCTGACCAGCCTGGGCGAGTGGCTAATGGCTGTTTGCAGCGAGGCTGGCTGGAAGCAAGTATCTGGGATTGATTTACCCTCTGTAATAGAAACTTTGTTGCTTTAACCAGAGCCCGGGTCGGTTTGCCCCTGAGAACCCAGGCTCCCAGTGCTTCCCTTGAGCCCAACCTGGCTGGAAGCAGTTAACTGAGGTTTATTTATCTTCTATAATTGAAACTTTGTTACCTTCAGCAGATGCCAGAGCCAGCCAAGGTAGGCGGGAACTCCACAGCCAGGGCAAGCCTCCTGCTTGTTCCAGCTCCTTGGCTGCTGGCCAGTATCTTGGCTGGGTTAATTGGCAATAGTCTCTCTGATTGGCTGGTGGGTGTGGCAATTGGATGGTGGGTGTGGCTTAGATGTAGCAGAGTGACACCATTTTGCATATTACACTTATTAGATTAGATTATTACTATTCATTGTAGTATTTGAAGAAATTTGTTTCATTTCACATAAAGTAGAAAGTATTTGCAAAGCAAGCAGTGTTAAATGACAATATACATTATTGATACTATTATATTAGTTTTAAATGACAATTTTAACTTAAATCATCAAATAAAATAATTTTGACCTACATAATGATTTTATATGTATATATAAGGTCTTAATTACAGTGGTAAAAACATGTTTAAAATATTTACAAATATAATTCCACATTAAGTAGCTTTTATTAAAACAAGCTTTCTGCTGAAAACAACAGTGAAACTGAAAAATAAACAAAATACTTTTAATGAATGAGAAAACAAAAATAAAAATAGTGAACATTCTACAGTGAAGCGAAGTGAACAGAGAATTGTACGTTAATCTCTAAAGGATATTTTAGATGTTCAGCAAGGAAAATGGGGTCATAGGAGAAAGATATTGCTTTGGACTTTCAGTAGTGTCATCTGATTTTGTGGTCAGGTTGAAGTTCAAAGTTCACCAGGCAACAGGCTCTTAAAGAGATGAAAACCTTATTCAGCCAAAAGTTCTGACTGCATGCAGCCCTCCCTGAGTTATCTGTGAACTTCCAAGCTGTGCACGTATAAATGGGAGCAGAAAACAATACGCAAAGTCCTCAGTGGAGACTTTAATAGTCTTGTACTGAGGAGCAGAGATTAAAGCTATGGGACATCCCATGGAGAGCTGGCAAGGTCTAAGCTCTCATAGTGAAGGCTGTGCTCTAGGAGTAAAATCAACAGGCAAAGATAAAGCCATAAAGAAAGTAAGATGAATGAGGGAAAGGTGTTTTTGTAAATTCTGAATAATAGCCAGAGAAAAACTAAAACAATCTGAAGGAAGAGGATATCAACCAATCACTGATTTTAAAAAATAAAATTGAAAAACTTTTAATAAAAATTTCTGGAGGTTCCAGATATGCCAAAGAAACATACACAAACAAAAAAGCCCCACCAGGATCAAACTATCAAATTCTAAAGAAGAAGACATTAAAAGAATATAGCAATGGATTTGCAAAACCTCAGATTTGTTTTCAACATTTTACTTTTCCATATTCCAAACTGTATAGTTTTACTCTCAGAATTTGAGGGTAGATATTATAAAAGTAAATAGAATAAAACATATACCACCTAGTTATAAATATTGTTAATACTTGGTGTATTTTTTCTACTTTTGTTCTATGCATTATGCTGTAAACACAGATTTGAAATATTTTTATTTCACTATTTCTTTAACAATATCTCAGATCAATAAAATATTATCTATAATTGATCTCTAAATAATGATACCAACCAAGAATTCCTTGAATATCCCCTTAAAGAATTTATATGAATTACTTCTGTTTGGGGGAAAAATGGTATGAATTGCCTGTGAAAATTTGTCTTACCTTCCTAGTCCATTGCTCATCATGAATTCCTATTCTTAGTGAATACTCCCATAAACCCAGCTGTAACTGGTGGTGAAATCTGGAAAGTGAACTTGACCCTTTCCCCTCCTTTAATGAGCAGAGGGCTTGGATTTAATTACCCTTTTTGATCCACAATGGCATTAGAGTTTTCAAAAATGACTTCCATCTCAAATTACTACCATGTCTTCATTGGTATGCCATCTCACTGCTCTCCAATATATGCTTACTTAGGCAGCTAGGGAAAATCTTCTAAACATCCATCCTGTTTTTTTCTTGTTTAATACCCTTTATTATTTCTCTTTGATTTTATAATAAAATCCAAACTCATAAATATGGATTCTAAGCGTCTTAGTCCATTAGGGTTGCTATAACAAGATGGGACTGACTGGGTAGCTTGCAAACAACAGAACTGTATTGCTCAATGCTCTGGAGGCTTTAAGTCTGAGACAAGGGAACCAGCATGGTCCAGTGAGGGCTCTCTTCTAGATCTCAGACTTCTTACATCGTCACATGTTGGCAGTGGGAAGGGAGCTCTCGCAGGCCTCTTTCATAAGGGCACTAATCCCTTTCCTGTGGGCTCAGCCCTCATGCCCTCAGCACATCCCCAAAGCCCACTTCCTCCTACTCTCCCACCTCCTTATACTATAGTATTTGTGGCTTAGGATTGCAACATATGAATTGCAGGAGGGGGGGAAGAAGGGCATTCAAACCACTCAGGCCCTAATAACTACAGACACATGACATTTCCCAGTCACTTCTTCCTTTTCTGGGACCCTCTGCTTGTTCTTCTATCAGAATGAAACTTTCCAATGTCATATGAGTGTTGCTTCTACTGGGAAGCCCCCTGGATCTAATTAGCTTGGGCTAGGGGATACAGTTGCATTTGATGGGTGTCACTAATTGTCAGCCCCGTGAAGACAGACTACACATCAGGCAGCCAGGTACCTACTCATTTTAAATGCATATTTCACTCAACAAAGTCCTCATTATCCAAACACTACTTAAGGGACATTATATTTTCATTTTTGACAGCTATCAACAATATTTTTACTAGTGTTAAAAGCACATCTGATGAATTATTTATTTTACTGTTTTCTAGAAGTTAATATTGATAAAAATGTGATGTTTGACATTTTGAAGGTAGAAGGTTAGTGTTATGCTTATATTTTCTCATCGTTGATACCAGTATGAGTGTGTTATGGGAGTGGACTCTAAAATAATACAGTAGTACCAATACAGGGTTTCATTTTGTATTATTAATGTTCAAAATTTCAACATCTTTTCAAACGGAGAATGAGTAGCTTTGTATTAAATTCAAAAAAAAGTGGTGAGGGGCAATTTAGTGTGAGAAAGAGCAGAGGGCCAGGAGGTGAGAGACCCTGCCTTTTCCTACTTGTACATTCCTAAAGTAATAGTTTTCAAGTCGCCAAACCTTTCTAAGATGGTTCCCAGTTTTTACCTCTAAAAATTAGGAAGTTACGTCAGATGAATTATGAAATTATAAATCTGTGATAAAAGTTCACAAAAGAGTACACGAGGGTTAAGATGGCTATTTAACTATGAATATTCTATTATGGCTGAGTCTAGTTCTAAGTGCATTGATTTGAGCGATTTCTTCACTGCTCTGTTCTAAGGTTATGTTTACAGTTAATTCCCTAGTGACATGGTGGGGTTAAATTTTAACACACACACACATACACACATACACACACATAGTCAGATTGTATTACACAGACAGACACACATGCACACACGCACATATACAGACACACACATACACACAGAGAGACACAGACACACACATACATACACACAGAGAGAGACACACACATAGACACACAGACACACACACACATAATGTTAAGAAATGTAGTCTAGAATGAGTTATTTTAAAAATATATATCTTCTCAAAGGATGCCTTTCAGCATTTCATCCTTTGAGAAGTGGAAGAAAAAAAAAGTAAAGATAAAAATTATGAACAATAAATACATACCTATCAACAAGTGAATCTAAAAATCAAGTGAATAAAAAATCTGATGAACAGAATAAACTGGTGAATATAATAGAATCAGAGGCATAGAAAGGGATTGGACTGACAATTTTCGGGGGAAAAGGGTGTTGGGGTGCGGGAAGAGAATGGACAATAATCATACACCTATGGAGGAGGACAGCAGGGGGGTGAGTAAGGACAGAAGTTGGGGTGGGAACTGGGAGGAGGGGAGCTATTGGGGGAAAAAGAGGAACAACTGTAATAATCTGAACAATAAAAATTTAAATAAATAAATAAATAAATAAATAAATAAATAAATAAATAAATAAATAAAAATATATATCTTAGTTAAAATTTTATTAAATTATAATAAAGAACCACTTACATTGAACACTTAAGTATTTAAATTAATACTTTTAAAAAGTCCCCAAACTTGTGGATAAAATTTTAAGCTAGTCCCAAGATTCCCTGACTCAGAGAAATTGTCAAGAAATAATGTTTTGCTGTTTTATACTGGTAAGTTTTTGGTAATTTTTTTCATAGAAGTAGGAAACTAATACATTAACATTTAATATTTCTCTAACATTTGAAAAAGCAATTAACCATTTACTTTATTTATAATATAATGGTTAATGTGAGTAGTTCCACATATTAATACTATATAAAGCTAACGTTAATGTTTAATATTCATTTAAATTTTTCTCCTTCATTTACTCATAATTGCACTACCCTACCAAGATAAGGATGGGTAGGAGGAAGAATTTGCTAAGAAAATAATGAATAAGGAAAAAGATACAAAGATTAAACTGCTGCATATGCATCTATGATAGTCTGTTTTCATGTATATTTCCCCTCGATATTTATATGAAAAGTAGGTCATTAAGCTGTAAATATTAGGAATAAGTTTATATTTGTACTGAATGAAGTCTGAGAGGATAGGCAACAAAATGTTAATTGTGGCTATCTTTTTTCATACTTTAAAGTTGAATATATTTTTGTTTGTTTATTTGCACCTTCTAATTTTTTTCTGACACTGGACTACTTACCTGACTATAAGTTAAAATAACAGAATACAATTGCATACAAATTAAAAATGTAGTTCCTCAAATACTGTATCCTATTTTTGCTTAGTTTGTTGAGGCAAGTTTTATGACAGTGATTTAAATTTTTCATTTTATTATGAAAGCATTTTATAATTATTATCCCAATAATGTAGTCAAGACATTACATTGACCAAGACATAAAATGAATATGAAATCCAAAACAAATATAAAGTGAAAGTCACCTGTTTTTGAAGTACTTGCACTCTCCTTCCAACAAAAATTTAATTTCATAAGTTAACTAGGGGCCCGGTGCACAAAAATTTGTACACTCAGGGGTCCCTCAGCCCAGCCTGTACCCGCACAACCTGCCACCCACACATCTCACCCCACCCACCCCACACACATCACCTGCCACCCGCCGATCGGCTCCCAACCCCCACACCAACCGCCAACTGCCATCTCCCTCCCACCCACCCCCACATCCCGCTCACCCTGCCGCTGGCACTGCACTGGCCTCCAGGGCTGCCAGCCGCCATCTTGCCTGAGCTAATTTGCATATAGCCATTCTGATTGGCTGGTGGGTGTGGCTTACTCCCATCCCAGAGAAACGGTTAATTTTAATATTTTGCTTTTATTTGTTAAAACTAGGGGCCCGGTGCACAAAAATTTGTGCACTCGGGGTGGAGGGAGTCCCTCAGCCCGGCCTGTGCCCTCTCACAGTCTGGGACCCCTCAGTGGATGTCCTATGATGGCCCCAGTCTGCCAGGTGCCTTTTGTGTGTGTGTGTGTGTGTGTGTGTGTGTTTGTCACCACTGGGGACCTGCCCCCAGTGGCATCTGAGGCTCGGAGCAGTCCTCCTGTGTGTGTCTACCTGCTGGGGGCCTGCCCCCAGGCACACCATCAAGGCTTGGAGCAGGCACCCCCTCTATG
>PVJC01052730.1:0-11049 GCA_004026665.1 Murina feae
TGAGGGGTCCTGGATTGGAGAGGGTGCAGGCTGGGCTGAGTGGACCCCCCTCCCCATGAATTTTGTGCACCAGGCATCTAGTAGAAAAAAATAAAAATCCATGTTAGGAGTATGCCCATGCAATTCCCTTCCCTTCTTTCTCCACAGGCACATATCTCCTAACCTCTAAGGGACCTCGTGAGACTTGCAACTAGGGAAGCAATGGACAGTGGCAGCTTGTCCCAGGCTTCCCCCCTGAACCTGTCTCCAAGGCCTGCTTTTCTCTGACAGTGAACCAGAGCAGCCCAGCAAGGCTCTCCTGTTGATTCTCCTATGCCCTTCCTTGTTTCACTGTCTTAGGTGTGTTTTTGTTGCAGCCAATAACTTCTTACTTGCTTTTCTACACACATACATCAATTGGTTGCCTCCCACATGTGCTCCCATCAGGGCTGGGGATTGAGCCTGCAACCAAGGCACATGTCTCAGACTGAGAATCAAACCTGAGACCCTCCCAGTCTGCAGGCTGACGCTCTAACCACTGAGAAACTGGCCAGGGCTCTTTTTGCTATTCTGATTGGGTGTTTTTTGCTTCCTTACATTTCAAATTGCTGATATAATTCTCAGCTTCATCTACTCTACTGTTATACTGTTTATTTCAGTTAGTGTATCCTTCATTTCTGACTGGTTCATTTTCACGCTGTTGAGGTCCTCACTAAGTTCCTTTAGCATCCTTATAACCTGCGCTTTGAACACTGCATCTAGTAGATTGCTTATCTCCATTTTGTTTAATTCTTTTTCTGGAGTTTTGTTCTGTTATTTCATTTGGGACATGCTTCTTTGTCTCCTCAATTTGACCCCTCCTGTGTTTGTTTCTATGTATTAGATAGAGCTGCTACATCTTCCAGGCTTGGTAATGTGGCCTAATGTAGTAGGTATCCCGTAGGGTCCAGTGGCTCAGCCTCCCCAGTCACTGCAGCTGGGCACTTGAGGTGCACCAACTGTGTGGTCTGTACACCCTCCTCTTGTAGTTGAGTTTTGATTACTGTTGGCATGTCAATGAGAGGGATTTACCCAGGCCAATCAGCTGCAGGACTTGCTATGACCACTGACTATCAACCTCTGACCACCTTGAAGGATCATCTGTGCAGGGGCCTACTGCACCTAGCAGACTTACTTCAGCTGGGCTCTGGTACCTACTGAGTCTGCCCTTGAGTGTGTTCCTTGGGTGGTGGTGCTTTGACATGGTCTGAAGCTATCTACTGGGTGCACTGGCTCTGGGGCTTCCCAGGAAGTGCAGGCCAAGGTCAGCCACTGCCTGTGTTCTCTCTGGGGTCACCAGGCATAAACTACAGAGCGATCTGCAGGTGGCTGCTCCTTGTGTTGAGTTTGGAGGTGCCCAGACGAGGCCAAGCTGTGAATCAAGCCAGCTGCTGTTAGCGCTGGGCCTTGGGCTACTTAACTAGAGGGTATGGAACTTGCTGAGGCCAGATGTTGCTTGTTTGAGAACTTTTAGGAAAATCTGAAGCATGAGCCAAAACAGGCCATTCCTATGAATAAAACCACTGGAAACAGCTTGGCTGGGCCCGAAAGTTGGGTGAGGCAATGTCTTGGAATCGCCAGTGTGGTGCACACAGCATGAATCGAGTTGATGGCGTCTCAGATATGGTGCCTGCCTGCTGGCTCTTTGGAGGAAGGGCTCATCAAAGGAACGATGACTTCTGAGAGCACTTTTGTCTGGGAGAAAGCTGCCCCCATGTTCTTACCCTGATGCTAGACAATTTAGTTCCTCCCTGTATGCTCCTGGATCTTTTCAAGCTGCTGCCCCAGTGCTGGAGCTCAAGGGAGTGAGTCCAAGTAAGTCTGTGCACCGGCCCTTTAAGAGGGATTGTCTGGATCTCCAGCAGCCTGTGGCACTCAGCCACAATCCTTGCTGGGTTTTACAGCCTGAAGTTATAGGGACTTTTTTCCCCAGCACTGAAACCCTGGGCAGGGGAGCCGGGCGTGGGATTGGGATCCTTCGCTCCTCAGGGGGGACCTCCATAGCTGAGATAAACTTCCTGATTTTTATCTGCTGCATGTGGGTGTGGGACCAGCCCATTCTGCATCTGCTCCTATCAGTCTGGATGTGGCTTATTTACTTCTCTAATTGTAGGACTTCAATTCTGCTTGATTTCAGAAGGTTCTGGATGATGGTTGTTTTGTAGTTTAGTTGTAGTTTTGATGTGGTTGTGGAAGAGGTGATCACCATGTTTACCTACATCGCCATCTTGACTGGAAATCCTAACTCCTCTGCCCCACCTATTTTTGTACTGACTTCTTAGGCTATGCTATTGCCCATTTCCCCCTCAATATCATGGAAAGGGCTGCTCTAGACTGAATGTGTCCCCCTAAAATTTATATGTTGAAATGTAATGCCCAAGGTGATGACAATAGAAGATGGGACCTTTGGGAGGTGAATAGGTAAATCCAGGTAGAGCCTACATGAAGGGGATTAGTGTCCTTACAAAAGAGACCCTGGAGAGCTCTGGTACACCAAGAAGGTGGGCATCTGTGAATCAGGAACTGGACTCTCACCAGACATCGAATCTGCTGGTGTCTTGATCTTGGACTTCCTAGTCTCCAGAATTGTGATAAATGGTGTTTATAAGCCACCGAGTCTATGGTATTGTATGATAGCAGCCCAAACAAAGACAGTGTCTTATTTATTTATTTTAATCTCTCATCAATTTATTATAATGAGACACTCTACTGCCTGGAGCTCAGTAATTGCTTTGAGCAGTAGAGCCTTCCTTGGCCTGATAAAATAGTCATCGTGTTAAGAGTCTTTACGGTTAGAATTGAAGAAATCTAGAGACTTTGCTTAGCACTTTGACTTAGCAATTATGTTTTTGTACACTTAGGTTAATAGAAAAGCACTTTGAACTCACTTTTGGATAATTAGCACAAAGAGTAAATGGCTTTGCAAGTTACAATGTGGCATGGTTCAAACTAGCAAATAAGAACAAAAATCAACATTTTTATATTCATACAAACCTTCTGCCACAAAGAACTTTCATTTAATTTAAAGTGATAAATCTGGGTAATTATGTGATATGATTATTCATAAAACTGTTAATCAAACTCACATATATTTTGTAGCATCTCATACATAACTCTGCTATTGGAATATTTTAGGAAAATATATTATTTGAATTTTAAAATATCACTCCATTGTAACTATTTATCAGAAAAAACGGGAAAATGTATCTTGGCTAGTTCTGTTTAGTCAGTTATTGCAATGGAAGGTGTTAGATAGTATCTAAGAAATACAATTACAAATAATAAAATGTGTACCTGCTTCTTATGTGCACTCCCTGATAAACATCCAATGTAATTAAAGAAATAGAAATTGGGGCTAGAATGGATATGAAAACTGCTTTTAAAGTAAACATTTATCATGGACAGATAGAAGAGAAAAAAAATGCTCTCTCCATTTTCTTTCCTTTCTTAAATCCATACACATGTACTTCCTCTTATTAGCTAGTATCTTATTCTGACATTTGCCATCCGAGATAAGGTATAAATAAAACCAAAATGAAGATGGAAAGTTTATAGGTGATTTAAAAAGCTAGATGTATTCTAAAGAGCAGAACATGATTCCTAATATGTTTGGAGGAATCCACAGATTGACTTTTAGGCACTAACCTTTGCCGATGCTCAGCCTCATTAAATGAAGTTAATTCTCACGTGGACTGGGGGTACGGGGAGGCACCTTTCAAAAGCATATTCCCTTTTCAGTCGCTTAGAAGCTTTCAGTTGCCTCACTTGGATTATCCACATTATCTTTCGGCTCAGCAATTTCCAGCTCACTTTAGAAAGTCATTTCATCCTTGGGCAGAAATGCATTTCCAGATATATTGGGCACTTTTGATCTCTGTTGGCTCAGAGGCCTTCTTTGAAGATCACAGTCAGTGAAAACATTTTTCTGTGGATGACAACAATTGAGAGAATTATAGGTAACTCTTGGAGCCAGTGAAATAAGCAGTTCTTCTCAATTAGGTTGGTTCTCTTGCAGATTAGCAGATGGGTTGGCAATCAAGATTAAAGGAGGATATTGAAGGTCTGAAAAAAAAAGAAAACTTAACTTCTTTCTCTGTTGATGGACATTTAGGTAGTCTGAAGTTTTTTAATGTTACAAATTATATTGCAACACTTGGGGGTGTTTCCCTGGACCTATATATATTTTCTATAGTATATATTCCCATACGTTGAATTGCTGGGTCAAAGATTACATACATTTTCAACTTTAGTAGATATTATCACATTGCTTTATAAAGTGCCTGTACCAATTTATAATCCCATCAGTAGGACATGAGAATTTCTATATCCTTATTAAAACTCAGTATCATCTGGATTTTTATTTTTTCCAAAATTTTTAATATATGCACATGAAAACTCTCTCATCTGGATTGTTAATTTTTGCTGGTCCAGTACAAGTAACATTGCATTTCATTACTGTTTCATTTTGTATTTCTCTGACGAATAGTCATATTGGAGATCTTTATATGTATTTGTTGGCCTTTAATCTTCCTTTGCTTTGAGTTTATCAATTTATATTCTGTTGGCTTGTCCCCCCCACACCCCTGAATTCATAGTAGATTCTTAAAATTATTCTTTGTAATTTTATGTCTTGTAAATAGCATCTCTTAGTTGATTTTCTTTTCATTTGACCTTTTGGTGCATTTTATAGTTCAGATGTATATCATTTTAGTATAGTTGAATTTATTGATCTTTTGTATGTTAAATCCTTCCCTGTGTCATGGTCATGAACATATTTTTCTAAATTTGTTAAAAATGTATAAAGCTTTAGTTTTCACAACTGAAATTTATTTTTGTTCATTGTGTGTATAGTTCTCTATTGCTGTATGACAAATTACTACAAACATTGTGGCTTATAACAGCACAATTTATCAGTTCACAATTCTGTAGGTCAGAAGTCTGGCACAACATAGCTGAGTTCTCTTTCGTGGCTCCTGCAAAGTTGAAATCTAGTTGTTGACTGTGTGCTCATTTGGAACTTGGAGCCCTCTTCCAAGCTAACATGATTGTGACAGAATTTAGTTCCTTGTAGCTGTGGGACTGACGTCTCCATTTCCTTGATGGCTGTTAGCCAGAGGCTTCTCAGCTCCTACAGGCTGTTCATTCCTTGCCACACGGTCTTCCCATCTTCAAAGAAGTCAACGAAGAATGTCCATTGTGTGGGATGTCTTTCTCTCTTCAAAGTTCCCTGATAGTGAATTGCTTCAGGAAGAGTTCTATCCTTTTTTTAAAAACTTATTTATTGTTTAAAGTTTTTACATGAGTTTCCTTTTTCCTCCCATTGGAGTCCTATCCTTTTCAGGGTTTCCTGATTAGGTCAGGCCTATCCAGAATAATCTCTCTATTTTAAGGTCAACTGATTTGGGATCTTAATTACATCTGCAGAACTTCAAAACACCACATACATTAGTGCTTGATTTGAATTACTGGGGAGAAGGTATGTATTTACCATGGGCTTATAATCTAGGGAACCATCTTAGAATTTTGCCTACCACATGGTGTAAAGTAAAGATCCATATTTTTTCCACATGGATCACCATTTTTTTTTTTTTACTTGGGAAAATGTAAAACATGTAACAAATTAGAGAAAATAGTTTCAGGAGTCCCTATGTTCCCAGCCCCCAGCTTTTGTAATTCCACATGGCCAATCTTATTTCATTTATGACCCAACTTTCTTTTCCCCACTCTCTATCTTTAAAGATGAGAATGTGTTCTTCCATGTTCTCAGGACAATTCCATGTCTTCAGGAATGCATTACCATGCCAGCACTGATACTGTGGTAATATATGCACACTGTATTACTAACCCAAGAAGCCCACCTGAGCTTTGGTGTCCAGAATTTTGTTTGTTTCATTAAGTAGGAATGGTTGAATCATCATTCATGTGGTTGAACTCAATCTCCATCCCCTCTCTGCTCCCAGAGTAAGGCTGATACCACATGGCTCATAGCCTGAACCCTCTATTCATGTGGTTGGTCTTTCTGGCTTGGTTAGCCTTTAACCTGAGTCATCATCTACACTAATAAAAGAGAATGGTGCAAATTGACCATAACTTCATGACACCCAACAGCCAATTAGGGGTGAGTATGCAAATTAACCCAACAAAGATGGTGAGTTAATTTGCATATGCAGGTGCCATGGCGATGATGCAGGCATTCCGCACAGCCCCAGCCATTTTGGGCCTCTGGGCAGCATGGGAAGGTGGAAAGGCAGCTCTGGCCAGAGCGAAGGCAGTATCTGCAGCCAGGGGAAGGAAGGCCCATTCTTGCACGAACCTTTGTGCATCAGTGCTAATATAAACTACTAGAGGCCTGGTGTATGAAATTTGTGCACTGATGAGGTCCCTAGGCCTGGCCAGTGATCAAAGCATAAGCATCTGGTGTAGAAGGGCAGGTCCCAGCTGACCTCTTGGCTCTGGGTAGCACCTGGGCCCCTGGGCCCCTGTGTGCCCCCCTCTGCCTGAGTCATGATGTCCGAGTCCCTATATGAGATGCGGTGAGCACGGCTGGACGCTGTGGGCCGGGGTGCAGTGTGGGCCTCTGGGCCACCCAGTGGCATTGCATGGAAGCTGGGCAGGCAGCACACTCTCTCCCAGGTGGCCTCACAGACTGGCTCCTGCGCGAACCCACAGGGAGCCCAACTGGCCCCTACTGTCCTGGTGGCTGTGGCCCGTTTCACCCGGAAGAGGCTGTGCAGATATGGGGTGGGTTCCTCACAGGTGCCTGGCATCCGAGTGCTGGGGGGAGGGAGGGTTCCCCAGAGTGCGCCCTGGCATCCCGGGGGAGGGTAGTAGGGGGAGTGAGAGCAAGCTCGGGGGACACCCTGCATTCTCACTGCACCTTCGTCCCCATCATTCCTGCTCCCAGGTAGCTGGTGAAAAGTCACAGCACATCTGCAATGCCCAATGCCCGCCATGTTCTGCGCCGCTCCCTGGTGGTCAGTGCATGTTATAGCAAGCAGTTGAACTAGTCTCCTGGTTGAATGACCACATGAGGGGACAATTTACATATTAGACTTTTATTACATAGGATAGGATGTAGTCTGAAGAGCCCACAATGAATAACAAAGACACTCCTATCACTTGGGAAATTTCAAGGGTTTAGAGATTACCTCCCAGGAACTGGGATGAAGGCCAACCAAATTCTTTCTTCTTTCCTTCCTTCCCTCCTTCCTTCCTTCCTTCTCACAATGCCATTATCACACCTAAAAAATAAAACAATTCCTTATTTTTAGCAAATATATAATAAAACAGTTGATTTCTACAAGTCAGTATCCTAACAAGCTTCACACATTGCACTTGATTGATACATATCTTTCATTTCTTTTAACCTTTAGGTTCATCATCCTTCTTTTGTTTCTTACTATTTGTGGAAGAAAATGAGTCATTTGCTCTATAGAGTTTACCATATTATAGATTTTGCATAAATTATATAATCCTGAAATTCACCCAGATTCTGTTTATACTTGACATATTTGAATTCATTTAGCTAAAACAGACCGTTGAAGCAGGTACAAGCAAACACTCTAACGACCTTTGTGAAAGTCACCAGTTTAGTGAATAACTTGGTGACTTGGGAAGTCTGGAATATCTGTCCTAGTCTATCCTTGGTCCATCCTCCAAGCTTAACTGCATGTCACCTTTATGTTAATATATATTCAGTGCTTGGAAAACTCCAGGACTTCAAGGCCTGTGTCTATATGACAGACACTTCATAGAAGCCTGGTACTATAGCCTTGCCTAAGGGGATTTCTAAGAATAAACTGAATTGGCCTGTTTATCTGTGATTTGGAATCCTTCATGACCTCTACCCATAAAGAGATGGAGATTTGATCAAGAGATTTTTTGGGGGGTAAATTTGTATAAACTATGGAAAAACAAAACTGGAATTCTGGTTGTATTGCACATTGGGTATACTGGGCCCAGATGACCTTTAAGCCAGGATAGTACATATTTACAGAATTCAACCATGAAAAGCTCAACTAAATAAAACGGGCTCTGTCTCAAAAAACAGACTTTCTTTTGAAAAAGGTCTTTGAAAAGTGCTCAAAGGGCTAAAATAAATGTGACTTACTTAATCCTGCTTCAACATAAAAGCACTGAAATTGTCTTTTGATAATATGGCATACCATGAGCAGTCCTACTCTATCCAATGCATTTAATGGTAATGGTGAAAACTGAGCCCAAAATAAGTGCCCTTAAAAAGCCTATCATAATTGTCTCAAAATTGATGGATGTACATATCTTTTCTCTAACAGAGCTTCATTGCCATGTTCAGAGGAGAAATTGGCTACTGCAATGAGCGCACATTTAGTGCTAAATATATTTTCAAAGAGATAAGGCTCAGTCTCCCAGTTGTGGCTTTAGTTCAGGTTTTACTCCATGACCATCCATCCCATGGATATTCTTGTGGCTAGAAGGAGCCCTTGGCCTATGGGACTCCATGAGGTACTCTTACCAAGTGCCAAGGTGCTTGGTAGATTTTGTTTTTATTGACTACAGAGGGAAAGGAGAGAGAGAGAGAGAGAGAGAGAGAGAGAGAGAAGATATCAATGAGAAAGAATCATTGATCGGCTGCCTCCTGCACACCCCACACTGGGGATGGCTGGGATCAAGCCCACAACCCAGGCATGTGCCCTCACAGAGAACGGAATTGTGACCTCCTGGCTCATAGGTCAACACTCCACTACTGAGCCATGCAGGCTGGGGTTTTTAAAAAAATACATATTTTTTAAATTAATTTCAGAGAGGAAAGGAGAGGGAGAGAGAGAGATGAAACATCAATGATGAAAGAGAATCATTGATCAGCTGCCTCCTGCATGTCCCCACCCCCCCTGGGGATTGAGCCCAAAACCCAGGCATGTGCCCTGATTGGGAATTGAACCCTGACCTCCTGGTTCATAGGTTGATGCTGAACCACTGAGCCATGCCGTCTGGGCTGGCAGATTTAAAATGTAGGTGTACAAACTTATCTGCCAGAGGGCTGGAACTCAGAAACACATACCCAGGTGCAGAACACTCTCCATCCCAAGATCTGTCTCCTCATGAACTGTACAGCGGGGGTTGTTCACCACGGTGGGCTTTGAGGAAAAGGTCAGTACCTTTGTTCTTCCCTGGCTCCCATCACTAAATCTCCATTTGACCACCATGGCCAGCGGCTGGGGAGCAGAAGGTTGGTTCTCTGTCGGCTTAGGACTGTCCCGTGGAGGGAGGCTGCACACCTGGGAGTAAGTTGTCAGGAGGAAGCGAAGCTCTGGATGGCTGTTCCTCCAGTGGAGAGCTGCTTGAAGCAAGCCCCTGTTGGCATCTAGAGCCAGCAAGGGCAGCCTTGGCAGAGAGGCCTGGAGACTGGGCGGAATGTCGTTTTGCCTTGTGGCTCAGGGAAGTGGAGGATGAGGCTGGGCTCTTTTTGAGGACTGTTTTGGGGGCTGGAGTGCCTCCTGAAGAGGCTGCCATGGAGGAATGGATGCTGAGAGTCAGAGGAGGGAGATTTGGGGTCTGGGAGCTTGTTTTCAAATACAGCTAGATGGGGTGTGGGAGTGAAGTTTGGTGCTGTTCAATGCCTGCGCACAAGACTGACTTGGGTCCAGGCTCTGAAGTGCTGCAGTTTAGACTGTTGTTCCAGAAAGCTTTGCTGAGAGGAGCCTGGCAGGAGAGCTCTTTGGAGCCAGAGCTCTTTGGGATGTTTTTCCTCAGACTGCTTCAGTGCCACTCTCCATTTGGCCAGAAAATTGAGGCGGTGATTACAGAGTGTTACAGAGTTGGGCTTTGGAAAATTCCCTTTTTACTACCTGTGACTTTTGGGAATGTAAAACACAGCATAGGGGAATAGCCAATCCTGCAATAACTGTGGATTAGGCCAGGTGGGTACTGGAAATATTGTGGGAACACTATGTAAAGTATAGGCCTGTCTAGCCTCTGTGCTATACACCTAAACCAATGCAAAATGATACTGAAAGCCAAGTGTAATTGGAAAACACCTACACCCTGTGGCTTTTATGCGAAGCCATCGGGCTGCCAATTTGGGCTTATTCTGTGATTCTTTCAACTTGAGTTTGAAGGAGCCGTTCCTTTCTTCTCGGTCAATATCCATGTCAGGGTCCCACGGTGTGTTCTGCTCCACTTACATGGAGACCTAGTCTGCACTCAGCCTCAGGGCAGACAGTAGAGTATCCAGAAAAGCTTTCACACAGTCCTCTCCAGACTGGCTCTTGTTTCTTTCCCGCTGATCGCTTTCCTGATGTCAGCAGTCCATTGGAATTTCTCCTGGGCTCGGCTCCCCTTTCTTCTCCTTTCCCAGAACACATCTGCTCTCTCGGCAACTTGTCTTTTTCCTCTCCCAGTAGCTCTGCAGTCTTTGCTCGTGTGTGCCTGGCATTCCTCCTGGTACTGGGCCATCTGCTCTGCCAGTGCCCTGCCAATAGCTTATTTCAGTTTCTGTAGAGGCTCCTTCAGATGTACCCCCCGCCCCCCACACCCGGCGCCCAGAGAAAGTTTTTGAGAAATATGACCAGGATGGCCACGCTGCAGGGCAGGAATGAAGTCAGGTGGCATGCACCTCAGCACAGACCTGGCTGCTCGGCTTTCAGGTTGGTGCCTCCATGCTCAATAGGATGCCAAGCACATTCTCAGTGGAGAATTTCTGTTTGCATGCTCCCCGAGCCTGAGGCAGCTCCTCAACGCGCATCTCCAGGGACACTGGCAGGCCTCTGGGGATGGAAGAGAACTGTCTGAATTCCTGGTCCAATCCCACCCCACAGGCCTCTCTCATCATCCATAGCACAGACGACTCTTCTTTTTGGAGACTCGCTGAGCAGCTGCTTTAAGTCCAGATGACTCAGAGAGACCATGGCAGTGACCCCTAGAAGCAAATCATTGTTAGAAGTAGAGCAGAAGGTTGGAGCAAGGATGGCAGTTGCTCCCCATCCCCACAGGCTTATGCTGCTCAGGACTGATTTCCCAGGGCCCATTCCTCCTTCTGAAATGTCTTTAACA
>PVJC01052731.1:0-11026 GCA_004026665.1 Murina feae
TTACTTAATTAAATCCTCTTCATTTTCCGATCTCAACCGAGATTACAGACTTCAGAGACGACCTGTCTGGTGTTTCCCATGCCTGCCAAGCACTCTTAGCATCCTGTACTTTGCTCTTATTGTAATTGTATCTTAATATGATGGTCTCTCTTTCCTCATTAGACTGTAAACTCCGTGAGGTCACACCAGTACTGAGCACACAGCACAGGGCCTGGCCCAAAGGAAGTACCCAGTGAATAGGCATGAAAGACTTTAATTAGAATTGGAAAACACAATTACCTGTGACCTCTGAGTTTCCCTTCATCGAACAAATCCTCATGGAAACCTTTGGTTTGTCTGCAGAGAGCAGGGCCACACTGGGGTCTCCCACCCGATGTGCAGCAGCACTGTAGGGAGCTCACTAAGACCAATTCCAGGCCCTGCACCCCATGTCTTGGGCAGTAGGCTGGGATGGACCCTGGGAATTTGCAATTCTAACCAGAGCCCATCAACGACGCTGTTGCTGCTGGTTCACAATTCTCAACTCTAATGTGGGTAAACCACACATGAGAATCACCAGAGAAGCTTTAAAAATACCAATGCTGGGGCTCCAACCTAAACCAATTAGACCTGAGTCTCTGAGACTGGGATGTGGACATTGTTATTTGTGTGCTTTCTGTTTTGTTTTTTAAAGCCCAGTGATGATTCAGTGTGCAGCTAGGCTTAGGAACAATGGCTGCTGGATGTTTATAGTACAAGAGCAGTCCTCAGGCTGGGCTCTGTCCTGGCTGTGGCTGGGCTACAGTGGCAGTTTGAGAATGTAGTGGGGGTTCCCCTGAGGGTCCTGCTTGGGGCTGCAGGACCGCTCCTGGGAACGTGTGAACGGCACATGAAAACTCAGTGAGGATTCATTAGAGTTGTTGTTAATCCATTTTCATTGCTTTAAGAATTCTATTGTATGGAAATACTACAATGTTTTCACCTACGCACTGCAATGATTTGGGGCTATTGTGGATAGTACCTATAAACATTCTAATATATATATATATATATATATATATATATATATATATATATATATATCATATGTATGTATTTCTTGTGGACAAATGAAGTCATATACAAAAGAATGCATACTGTATGATTCCGTTTATACGAAGTTCAAGATAGGAAAAATTAACCTCTGCTCAGATAGTCAGATAGCGCTGAGAAGGGTGAGTGCTAGAAGGAGGGTGGCATTGGAGTCCTGATGTCCCAGATACATTAACTCTGTGATAATGTGTCAAGCTGTACTCTTAATATCAGTTCCTTTTCTGTATATATAGAACACTTCAATTTTTTAGATGTTCATTAAAAATAAAAACTCGCAGAACAGAGGTGTATGTACTGCCCACCCGTGGCCTGCAGGGGGCGCAGCGGCCTCATGAACTCTGCTCTCCCAGCTCCTGATCTGGTGTGGAATCTGGCTGGCCAGGTCTCCTTGAAGTTATAGGGCTGCCTGAAGAGCAGCAGATGCTCTGAGCTACATGTAGGAATGCCCAGAGGAGCCAGGGCAAGGCCTGGCCACACTCACCTTCCCCAGCCCTCAGCTCGGCACCACAGCAGGCCGGAGATTCCGTACTCAAAAGCTCTCAGCATCCCAAAGTAATTCTACCTGAAAGAGACTCAGGATAGCAATGCTGGGTTCCTAGGTCTCTCTCTCTCTCTCTCTCTCTCTCTCTCTCTCTCTCTCTCTCTCTCTCTCTCTCTCTCTCTCTCTCTGTCCCTGCACACAGAGAGGCAGGGTGATGTAGTTAAGAGTCAGGGCAACCTGGGTTCAAGTCCTGGTGCTATCATTGCCAGCTGGGTAGCCTTGAACAAAACACTGAACCTCTGTTTCTTGCACTGTGAAAGGAGGAAAAGATGCCACCCACCTCATGGGGTTGTGGCGTCTGGCTCAGAATGTCATCAGTCACTGTTATTTCTACCAAACTGAACTAGACAATGCCAGCACAGAGGGCCCCTTCCCCTCCCTCCTCCAGGCAGCACTAATTGATCACAGAAGGGCATTAAGAATCCACCTCCTTACACCCAGCCAGCTCTGCCACATACAAGAGCTGAGGACAAGTTCATGCCAGACCAATGGCTACAGCTCACAGACTTCTGATCTGAGAGATGCTGGCCGAGGTCAGCCTTCTGGCAGCACCACAGTCAGCAGCAGCTGGCACAATAGCCCAGGCCTGGTCAACCTTCTTCCAGATGCTCTGGGCTGTGAGATGTCCTAAGATTCAGCACTTACGGTGCCAAGAACGCCAGGAGCCACCTGGAATGCCCGGATCTGGTGGAGGAAAGATGATAGCTTGGGAGCTACAACTGATTGCCACATCCCACTTCTGGCACCTAATTAGCTGCATGACCCTCAATAGGCTGCTTGGCCTCTCAGAGCCATGTTATAGGATGACATGTTATAGGATGGCACCTGGCACATGACAGAGCTCAGGGGATATTGGTTCCCCCTCCCCTGGTGGCTCTGGGCTCATGAGATAACAATAATAGCAATAATAATAATACCAGCTAATATGTGAAGACTTACTATATGATGTGACACCATAGGTAGGCACCATGGTCCCCATTTTACAGACAAGGAAAATTAGTCCTAAGACAAGTAAAGACAAGGACAGCATCTTGCAGATAGGGCTAAAAGTTAGACTTGAACCCAAGTCTGTTTAGTTTCAGAGCTGTGCTAACAGCCTACCTGGCTGTATTAGAACTTAAGCCACTATCTCAGACCCCAGCCCTTGGGGGCAAACCCTGGACATTAAGGTTGTGTAGCCCCAATTCCTTGTCCTCTATCCTAACATTTCTCACCTTGCCCCATGGTCCCTGATCTTCACTTTAAGCACTGAGTTGAGCACAGTCAAGAGAGAGGATAGCAGAAGTCAGAGAATAAAGCTGGATGAAGCTGTCCATGACCCAGGACTTCCATGATACACAAATGCCCCACTTCTCCCTAATCCACCTCCAGAGCCCACTAAGTAGCAGTGTGACTTCAGAAAAGTTAACTGATCCTCTGAGCTGCGGTGTCTTCATTTATGAAAATGCAATAATGCCTGAAATGAAAACTACCAGAAAATGTCTGCATGGATTAAGTGAGATGACGTGTTTAAGAACATATAAGCTCTCGAGGTTTAGCTATTATGTCATCACCACCACAACCATCCTGCATGGTACCATCATCACCAATTATTGTTAACATCATCATCATCGTCATCATTATCTTTTAATCACCAGCATCGTCCATTATCATTAATATCATCATCACCACTGTCACCACCATTATCCTCCATCATCAATCTCATCCATTATCAATATCACCATCATCACCCATAATTCTCCATTATCATCATCAATACCATCCATTATCATCAGTCATCAACATTATCATCATCCTCTGTAATCATCACCAAAACCATCTATTAACATCATCATCCTCCATTATCATCACCAACACCATCTTTTAACATCACCATCATCCCCATAATCCTCCATTATCATCACCATCACCATCATCACCATCATCCTCTGTTATCATCACCAATACTCATCATTTTAAGGATATAATGTGTATCAAACGTGTAGCACATGAAAGACAAGAGGGTATTTGATAAAGTTCGCCTTGCCTGCAGGATAGGCATGTGCTCCAACATCTTAGAAGACATAACTGTTACCACTGTCTTTCTCCTTAGACTCCATGTGCCATTGTCTCAAGCACACAAGAGAATCCCAGGAATAGTAATGAAGGCTGTAACGCCTCCATTTCCCCAAAGCACAGCCTCTGGACCTTCCTGGACAAGGACCAGGATCAGCCCTCCTACAGCTGAGTTTCCAGGAGAAAGAGGGGGTCAAGTCCACCTTATCCTTCAGTTCCTCCAAACAATCCAGAGTGGCCCAGAGCCAATCCATGCTGCCAGATCCTGCAAGGTGATCTTCATACCATCTTTGGCTCCTTTCTGTCTCCTATTTTTCCACATCATTCTCTCATTCATTAAAAAATGTAATAAAGGAACATCTCTTTCCCAGGTGCTGTGCTAGGAATTCAAGAAACAGCAGAGAACAAGATGGTCCTTATTCCTACCTTTAGGAGCCTTTAGTCCAGTGGGACAGTGAGACACTAGAGAGATAATTATAGCTGTTCTTATAGCTACAATGGGTTCCAGGGAGCTTTTATAGCATATAATGTGGAGCCTGACCTGGTTGGGGAACTCCAGGAAGGCATCCCTGAGGAAGCAACACATAAGCTGAACCCTGACAATAAATAGGACTTCTCACCGTGAAGGGACAGGGAAAAGTTGGGGAAAGGCATTCTGAGAAAAACAAGTGTGTGCAAAGCCTGGAGGCATTTTGAAGGACCTGAATCTCCACCAGGGCAAGGCTGTTTGAGGTTAAAGAGAATGAGACTAAGCTGACAAGATAAAGGGGGTTCTGACTTTGCTGGGTCTATTTTAAGCCAAGCAAAGGAGCCATGGATTTTATTCTTAAATCCCTAGAAGTCATTAAAAATTTTTTGTAAGTTAAAAGAAAAAAAATATCTGAGTCTTACCAATGCTTGCTTTGTGCTCTGAAATGAGAAGGGCATTGGGTCTTGGTCAGTATCTTGTCTAACCCTGGGACTGATCCAAGTAAAGCCAGAAGTGGAGATGGAGAGAGAGAGAGAGAGAGAGAGAGAGAGAGAGAGAGAGAGAGAGAGGAGACAGATTCTCTGGGCACTTCCCTGAGACAGCATTGTTTCCTCCCATCGAGAAGGCATGACAGATGACTGGCAGGTGGGCATTCCGAGCACCTGCTGCCATCTGCCCAAACCTTCTTTCCTCCAGTCTCCCCGTCTGTCCAGGGAGTCACACATAGCAGTAATCTGTTAACTGTAAATGGTGATAGAGTTTAATACTGATGCCTTCCAGGAATGGCCCTTTGGCTCCCCTCCCCTTGCTCAGAAGATAAGACATCCAAGTTGGAGGTCAGATGAAGAACAAGAAGTTCCATGGAGCCTCGTTGGTCCAACTCTCCAAATGCCCTCTCCATAACCTCCATAATGGGTTGTTTCAGGAAGTAAGATGACCCTGGATGGAATGCAAGAGTCACCCTCGATCACTGACAGCCCTGCAGTCGTGGCTCATCCCTGGGACCTCCTGTGGTGAGAGGGGAGGCAGTTTGCATTGCAGAACATTTTTATAGGGTTTTAAGTGTTATTACTTTAGAGAATGGCTGGAATAAAGCAATTCTTAGAAGAAGTGCTTCAGGGGAGAGAAAGAAATTGTCAAAATTAGAATAAATTATTGGGAAGCAGGGAGAAGGGAAACTAGCTCATACTGAATTAGGAGCTGGGTGCTTTGCATGTGCTACCTCTTCCAATTCTCACAGTAATCCTATAGCATGACAATTATCATCTCCATTTTGCAGATGAAAAAAAAATAGGGCCAAGACAATAATGACAGCTCTAAGGTCATAGTGTTAAGTGAGAGAGAAGGAAATAGAACACAATTCTCGGTCCCAAGCCATGCTCGCTCTTGTGCTCCCATGCAGGGTGCACTTTCACAAGCGTTTTTTTAACATTCATGACAGTGCTTATGAACACTTCTTAAAGCAGTTCCAGGGTAATGCGGACTCCTGGTTAAAAACCTGGGGCTTCAGAGTCAAACTGCCTGCACAAGTTACTTAGCCTCTATAAGTCTCCATTTCTTCATCTGTGAAATGGGTTTCGTGGTATCTCTCTGTTTGAGTTATAATGAATAAATTTTAAAATCCATGTAAGCTCCTGACATTTGGTCTGTGGTAGGGCACCTCAAAGATGGTCCCCAATGATCCTCACCTCCTGATTTCACATCTGTGTCTAATCCCCTCCACTTAAGTGTGGGCTGAACACACTGATTTGCTTCTAATGAAAGAAATAAAGCAGGAGTGATGGGATGTCACTTCTTTCTTTGGGTGTCCTCTCTCACTTCTGGGATTTCACTAAGGGAAGCCAGTACCTAAGAGCTGCCCTGTGGAAAGGCCCATGTGGCAAGGAAGTCATGATGAAGACCTGAGGTTCTCAGTCAAACCAGTCTCATGTGTGAGTTTAGAAACAGCTCCTCCCAGTCATGCTCTGAGAACACTGAAGCTCTGGCTGACTTCTTCATTACAGTCTGTAAGAGATCTTAAGGCAGATCACCTGCTAAGCACAACTCCTAACTCACAGAAATCATGCGATAATAAATGGAGGTTGTTTTAAAGCCACAAAGTTTTGGGGTAATTTGTTACACAGCAGTAGATAACTAGCTCTCTCACTCATATCTATATTCTTTCAACAAGCCTTCACTTTATTAGCAAATCAGGAGGTGATATTTCAGCTCTGATCCTGTCTGGAGTAGGATGGAAGACAAATCAGCATATCCAGAAGCAGTGAAGTTCACTGTATTTCACACTTCAAAACGTGGAGTCTGACCTGACAGCCAGGCCTCCATACAGACAGAAAGCTGTCAGTCTACAAGATGAGATCTATAAGGTGGGGAAACTGAAGACAATCAGACCTGAAGGAGCTTCTAGCAATCTAAAGCAACACGATGCTACAATGGAGGAGGGGCATGCCTACAATGGGATCAGTCAGCAAGACTCCCTCTGCAAGCATGTCAGACTCAGTGACAATGCCTTATTTATTTAAATGGGCAGACATTGGAACCAGATCTGGGAAAACGTGATCTCAGAGAGATCCGCAGCAAAGGAGTGCGTACTGATAGACTAGTGATGTCTGCCAAGAGCATCTGGTGCACATACACAACGCTAGCCATCTTTATTTTATTTTATTTTTAAATCCTCACCCAAGGGTATTTTTCCCATTGATTTCTAGAGAGTAGAAGGGAGGGAGGAGAGAGAGAGAGAGAGAGAGAGACAGAGAGAGAGAGAGAGAGAGAGAGAGAGAGAGAGAGAGAGAAGTTGCCTCCAGCATGGGGAGCTGGGGGACCTACAACCAAGGAATGTGCCCTTGACAGGAATAAACCCATGATCCTTTGGTCCATGGGCCAATGTTCTAACCACTGGAGGGGGGGGGGCGGGTCAGGGAAGAGGCCAGGGTCACTTTTACGTTTGGTGTTTCTAGAATGACTCCAGACAAAAAAGTGACTATATCCCATTACAGCACCCCAGGTCATAAAGAACCCATCTCTGACAATGAGAACATTTGTATCACCACCCCCATTCATGCTTTATAAATGTTTTCAGGACCTCCTTAGCGGTGACTATAGACAGGAAGCTGTAGACATGGACTATAGACTTGAAGGCTCCTTCTGGAGTTAGAATCTGCAACACTGATGTGGGGCCCATTTCATTGACTGTGAGCATTGATGGTAGCATCTGCCTTATATTTTCTCAAGGAAAATACAAAAGCAAGGGATTGGAAAAGGATGTTATGACCCACAAGCTGCTTTCAGTCTCCAAAGAACAATGGTTCTCACATTACTTTTTTGCCCTTTAGGACCTGGAGAATATCCCTTGTCCAGGGAGCAGACTAAGCCCAAAGACACATTCCTGGCTCCCAGGGGAAGCTGCTCACCAAGAGGCCTCTGGAAGGGTAGTAAGTGCCAGGATGGCCTGCTCTGTGCACAACAAGGCATGTTTGGAAACAGGAATAGCACAAATGCCCACACACTGCCCTGTACCCTGGACAGACACCTTTAACTGGGCAAGACCTTCTTTCTCAACAGACCTGGGTATGGTTTCAGAATCTGGGTTCATGCAGAACTGTAAGCACTGCCATAATTGGCCGGCGTTAGCATGCAAAATTAGATTGGAATCAAGTGCCTGCTTTGTCTTCCTTCCTGGCTCACACGCCAATGTCTGCCGGCAGCCCTGGCTCTCTTCCTGTACGGGCTTTGCCCATGAAAAGTCACACCTTACCAGCCAGCCCTGGCTGGGCCCCAAGAAGCAGGAGAAACCTCCAGCACACATCCGCCCAGCTTCTCCTTGGCCTAGGAGGCAAACTCCTTGCTCCCAAGTACAGGATGAAGTGTAAGGCTCCTTCAGCAAGCAGGAGTGCTGGACACAAGAAAGTCATCTGTGTCCAGAGCCAGAGAAATAAGGGCCCCATCCCCTCCCCCGGGCACTTTGCAGCTCATTTGGAACAGGAGTCTTCTAAGTCCTGAGTCTCTGGAAGAGATTGGAAAAGGTGTCTGATGGTGATAGGGTTTATCATATGACTCACCACAGTGAGAGCTACTAATGTAGGAGCCTTACAGAACAAGGGTCCCTGTCACCACTATCTACAGGGGTGGCGATTAGGAGTGGAGTTGTGCCCCTTCAAAGTTTGTACTCTGAAGCCCTAGGCCCATGTATCTGGGATGTCACTGTATTTGGCAATAGGGTCTTTAAAGAGGTAATTAAGATAAAATGAGATCATTAGGGTGGGCCCTAATCTAGTATGCCTGGTGTCTTTATAAGAAGCGAAGATTAGGACACCGATAATACAAAGAGAAGATTATGTGAGGACACAGAGAGAAGAGGGCCAATGACAAGCCAAGGAGAAAGGTCTCAGAAGGGACCAGCCATGCCACACTTTGATCTTGGACTTCCAGCCTCCAGAACTGTGAGAAAATGCATTCTATTATATAAACCACCCGGTCTATGTGGTTAATCTGAGGAACATAATTCAAAGGCTGGTGTAGAAATGTTAGCCTAAGTGAGGTACACACTATCTTCCTTTTCCAAGACCCAGCAAATGGTCAGGATCAGAAGACAGACACACAGCTTTGAGAGCTGAGGGTGTGGAAGAACATAGAGAGATGCCAGCCAGCATGCATGGACACCCACTGTAAGGCAGCTACTGGGCCGAGTAAGAACTCTGTGTGTAAGACCCTGATCTTGCTGTGGATAACACCAGTTCAATGGGGGAGCCAGACATCAAAAGAAAAATCAATTGGACATGGAAAGTACCACCACAGAGGTGTATGGAGCAATGTGGATGTAAAGAGAAAGAACAAGCTCCTTCCCTTTCAGTAGTGAGCATTTGAATATTTTTAGAATTGATATACTTGTGTGGAGTAGTGTCAAATGATAGGATCATATATGTGGCCACAGCTGTCATGACTTCCTTTGTTCACCATGAATACTGGTAATTTAGCAATATTTACTAAAATTTAAAATGCTCGCACCTTTTTTTATATATTGATTTTAAAGAGAGTAATGGAGAGGGACAGAGAGATAGAAAAATCAATGAGAGAGAAACATCATAGATTAGCTGCCTCCTGTACATCCCCACACTGGGGATCAAGCCCACAGCCCAGTATGTGCCCTGACCTGGAATCGAACCGTGACCTCCTGGTTCATGAGCCATACCAGCCACACCTTTGAGCTGCCCCACCTTTAGGGATATATTCTACATGGATATCCTTGCAAAATATAATAAAATATATACATAATGGTGTTCACTGAAATATTGTTTCTAAGAGCAAACCAGTGGAAACAGCCTGTCAAGATCAAACAAATCATGGAACATCCATATGCTGACATATTATGCAGTCATCACAAGGAAAAAAGATAGAACTATTTGTGCTGATGTGGACAAAGCTCCAAGATACAAGAAGAAAAGAGTCAAGTCACAAAAAAAGTGCATTAGGTATGACCACTTTGGTGTCAATGGTCAAGGCGGCATATACACATTCACATACACACTAGCATAGCCCCAGGTGACTGTTCTAGAAGGGATCAGGAGCCACTGGGAAGTAGGGCAGGCTGGGCTGGGAATAGGGAGATGGGGCGTTTTGTACCTTTCTGTCTAAAGGGTGTGTTTTTAATATCAGCAGGGGTCGTCTAGGCAGTGCGATGATGCGACATACCTTGGTTTTCTTCTTTATATGTGTCTACATTTTAGAGAAATGAAATCGTAGGAGTCGCTTTTTATCTACACATGATGTATAGATGGAGGAGGTGTTTCTGGAAACGTAACAGGTAAGCATGTGCTTTTATCTCGCCCTCCTGGGTCTTTGAGGGAGATTAGGAGAAAAAACCCTGCCAGCTTCCACCCACAGTCAAACATTTCAACACACATCATTAGATTCTATAGAGAATGGTGGTGATTTCTTTTGTGTGTCTCCCATTGAAAGGAAACTGGAATCATAGGTCATGCTGTGACTCTGAGATAGCTCCCACCTCCTGGGAGGACCCCATGCCTTGGGCACCTGAGTGGCTCCAGTTCCCAGCAAGCCTGGTTGTGCAAACTACCGCCTAAGTGAAGAAAGAAGGGCCTACGGACCTCCTGGAGGCTGGGCTGGAGGTTGGGCAGAGGGAAACAGAGACAGTGGAGAACCAGGCTCTGCCTCTGCATCTGGGCAAAACGCGTGCTGGAAAAGAGAAGAAAATTTCAGGCTCAAGGAGTGTTTTAGAAAACCCAAGCTCTTTTTTGTCCACCATGACTACAGATAACAGGAATAGAGTGATTCTATGGAAATATACTCCATCTGCAGCTCAGGCTCTGTGTGTGGCTCTGGGAGGGGGCGCCTTTGGAATTAGAGAGACCTGGGTTCAAACTTCATCTCCACCCTCTCCTAGGTGTGTGGCCTTGAACAAGACACCTAACTTCTCTGTGCTGATAGTCCTTGTTCTAGTGGAGGAGATGAGCAACAAACACACCAATAAGCCAGTCTAATAACAGCACCAAGATTTGACAAGTGCCATACAGGAAATCGAACAGGTGCTGTAATAGAGAGTAGCAGGGGTCAGTGAAGTCTCGCTCAAAAGGTGGCATTTAAAATGACTCCATTTTAATGTAGCTGAATAAGCCGCATCTTGTCCATTTGATGAGCCAGGGAAGTGAACAGATGGCACACTCAAATTAGGAGAATTTGAGAGGAAATTAATAAAGAAACTACTTACAAAGATGTAGGTAGGCAGGGGGTAGGGGAACCACAAGAAATAATATAGTGCTCTGGGACTAGTCACAATAGGATTACAGGCTCTGCCATCTAGGAGCCTAAATACACACAGAGAGGGTTGCCTGAGATCTCAGTTTAGGAATGCAGCAGCCCATTGGAGGGAGCAAGGT
>PVJC01052732.1:0-11049 GCA_004026665.1 Murina feae
CACACACACACACACACACACACACAAAAGGTGCCTGGCAGACTGGGGCCATCATAGGACATCCACTGAGGGGTCCTAGACTGTGAGAGGGCACAGGCCGGGCTGAGGGACTCCCTCATCCCCGAGTGCACAAATTTTTGTGCACCGGGCCCCTAGTTTTATCATAAGCTTGCCTCAGTGTTATAAAACATTTTATAAGTCACTGATACATTTTCTGTAATTAAAATGGTTTTGGTGCTCATTTATGAAAGATGTCAAGTTTTATTTATCTTGGGTTTAAAATTTTCTTCAGTCTAGCAGAATTTCATATTCAATTGCGTTGCTAAATAAATAGTACATTTATATTACATTTACTCTAATCAGTCAGTAAAATACTGAACAGAATGGTTTTTAATATTACATGTTTCTAATTATTCCTCATGCTGGGACTTAGGATTCTCTAGGACACAAATCAATGTGTAAAAATTTGTGCTTTTTGAGTGGTAGTGATATTCTCTTTTTTTCTGTTAAGAGATAATCAACCAAAGACCTTGTATGCATATATGTATATAACCCATGGGCACAGACAATAGGGCGGTGAAGGCCTGGGGCCGGGGGTGGGGGGGGTGGGGTTGATTTGGAGGGGGTCAATGGGGGAGAAAAGGGAACATCTGTAATACTTTCAACAATAAAGATTTCAAAAAATTAATAAAGAAATAAACCTAAAAATAATTACCAGTGTTATTAATTTAAAACCGTGTGTTTATTAAATTATTTAATTTGTGACCATATTTGTAAATAAACTAATTAAAATAAATTCATTTATGTAATTGCTTTGTTGAGTAGCAGAATATAGTAGGTTGGGCCACTAGAAGGTGTTTGTGTACTGATGCACATGTATAGGAATATCCACTTATTTAATTCTTCTAAACCATTCATCTGTCTAACTGATGCAGTGAACCAAATGGACACTTGACTAGTTATAATGTAACTATATTATAGCAGCATATATTAAGAAAATTAAATCCTAAACCCTAGAAGTTTAATCCAACCTTTCTTTTGTAATGAATATCTATAATAATCTATAATAATAAAAGTATAATATGCAAATTACCCGAATGGCCGAACAGCAGAACAACTGTCCAGGTGACCTCCCAGATGAAGCCAGTGCTGTGGAGGCTGAAGCAGCCAGTGCTGTGAAGGCTTACTCTTACACAAATTTTGTGCATCGAGCTTCTAGTGTTTATGTGATTGTTTATATCAGAACAACATTATTTTAAAATAGTTCTTGAGAACAGAAGAACAGACGATACCACTGCTTAGTGAAAGCTAAATCTTTGATTCAATCATAATTACCTTATGTTTTCTCTATTTCAAGGATAAAAATGTCAACAAAATTCATCTTTATCTCTCCAAAACCTGCTTCTATTCTGGAATCTTTTGTTTTTATCAATGAGATCATGATTTGCTGATATTAATACTTTTTAAAATTTTTCACTGTCACTTTCCTAGTCAAGGCCATAATTGTTTGCTTCAGTTATTACTATATCTTTTCACTGATCTGCTGGGACTGATCAGCAGACCCTGAGCGACAGATGAATGATTACTCTAACACATGTTTCTGTGAAAGATAAGGCTAAGGGACTGCTTGGCTATAAGAACCAAACAACCTCCCATTCGCTTGCCTCCTTAGGCTTGTATTGTAGCAACAGCTTGAACTAAAATTAACTTCTAGATACTACCAGCAGGGTAAGTATCCTTGAGATAGCACATGCTTCTACAAGGTTGTGTCTAAAGACTAAACATTGAGATTCTAGTAAAACACCTGGAGGCTCAGACTTGTTTGGAAAAGTCAAGGCAGGGGTTGCTCCTTTGGCATAGTCCCCCCAGAGGCCCCTGGCCTGTCAGAGAATCTTCCCTACAGACTTTCCAACTAAGTCCTGTCCTTCCCTACATCTCCCCCTTTTTGTTTTGCTGGCTGCAGAAGACAAAGGGAGGCTTTGAACTTTCTGCTTTGGAATGTTGGGGTACATGAAGCATGTTCACTGCTGGAATTCTGATTTTGTAGACAAAGAAAAAACAAGAGGATTCCCAGGTAGGGTGGCTGGTGAACATCCACAAACTGCCTGTTGTTCACAAATCTCATTATATTTTGCTCTCCATGATAGATAGTGACTGGTGTCCAGAGTTTTGGCCTAAATCTGGCAGTTCCAAGGAGTCATGTGATAATTTTCAGACAAGGCATAAAGGAATCCTTTTGTAAATGGACTGTTAATTCCATTTTCTCTAATACTTTTCCTTATTTCTTTAAAGATATTAAAAGGGAGCGGCTCATGAATTCTATTACCTTGTTGATCTTGCAAAACTGGGCAAGCTAAAAGCTCTCCTTCTAACTGGGCAAGCTAAAAGCTCTCCCATAATTGAGGATCTAGTTGGTGGACTCTCCCACACCGGAGGCAGAGGATCGGGAAATATTTCCTCCAGCGGTGGGGCTTTAGGTGTTACAGGCTCTGCTTCAGAAGGAGGGGGCAGTAGTAAATCCTCCTGTCGGTCTGTAGGCTTTTGGTCCTCTATATGGAGTGGGCATATTGCAGCTCGAACAAGAGCCCACAGAGTTGATGATAAGGGCACTCGTTTTCCCTGGGCCTGACTTCTCTTTAGATTCCTGCCCACTTGTTCCCAGAGATTAAGGTCTAGCTGCAGCATCAGGGAACCAAGGATTATAAATTATAACAGTTTGTAGTAAGCTTTTTAGTTGTTCTTATATATCAGAGGCACCACCTGCTTTTAATAACTTACAGCACTGTGAAATATTGCTGCTGTTCTGTGGACAACTGTTGTCCCAATATGAAACCTTAGCTGAGAAACAGTTCCCTCCAACTTGGAAATCCCAAGAGGGCTCCAAGGACTTACTGCACAGTTGCTTTCATTTTCTTCCTCTTCATTTTCGAGGGTTCCATCAGGTTTCATTGTGTTCTTAGATCTTCACACAGGGCACCACTTGCCAGATTGACCAGCAGACCCTGAGCGACAGATGAATGATTACTCTAACACATGTTTCTGTGAAAGATAGGGCTAAGGGTCTGCTTGGCTATAGGAACCAAACACCCTCCCATTCACTTGCCTCCTTAGGCTTTTATTGTAGCAACAGCTTGAACTAAAATTAACTTCTAGGTACTATCAGCAGGGTAAGTATCCTTGAGATAGCACATGCTTCTGCAAGGTTGTGTCTAAAGACTAAACATTGAGATTCTAGTAAAACACCTGGAGGCTCAGACTTGTTTGGAAAAGTCAAGGTAGGGGCTGCCGTCTTCGATGGGGACCCCCTAGAGGCCCCCGACCTTTTGGAGAATCCTCCTTACAGACTTTCCAACCAAGTCCTGTGCTTCCCCACAATCTCCTTATATCTATATATTAGAGGCCTGGTGCACAATTTATGCACCAGTGGGGGCCCTCGGCCTGGCCTGCAGGATCGGGCCGAAATTAACTCGCTGACATCCCTCAGGGGTCCTGGATTGTGAGAGGGTGCAGACCAGGCCGAGGGACCCCACTGGTGCACGATGGGGGCAGGGGACAGATGCGGGAGGTTGGCCAGCCAAGGAGGGACCGGGGCGGGCTCCAGAGTATGTCGGGCCTGTCTCACTCAGTACCAATCAGCCTGACACCAGCAGCAAGTTAACCTACCAGGTGGAGCGTCTGTCCCCTGGTGGTCAGTGCACGTCATAGCGACTGGTTGACTGGTTGACTTCCTGCCCCTGGTGGTCAGTTCATGGCATAGTGAGCAGTTGAGTGGCCTTAGCGTATCATTAGCATATTACGCTTTGATTGGTTGAACAGATGACAGACACTTAGCATATTAGGCTTTTAGGATATAGGATATTCCTCCAAACCAGTGGTTCTGAAAGTGTGGTCATTGGACCAGTAGCATCTATGAACTTGTTAGAAATGCAGTCTCAAGTCCCATCTAAGACCCACAAAATTAGAAATTCCATTCCAATTTCTGATTCAGGAGTTCTCTGTTGGAATTCAAGAATGTAAACAGTAAAAGTATATAACTGCCAAGCTAATGCATGGGGGAAATGAAATAATATAAAGCAAACAGCCCAAAAGAAAACAAGAAGAGAGAGAAAAATGAATGTAGACAGATAGAACAAATAAAAAATACTGAGAAGTGAGATTTAAACCCAAATTTCTAAAGTAATTACATTAAACTAGAGGCCTGGTGCACAAATATTTGTGCACTCGGGCGAGGGAGAGGGTCCCTCAGCTCGGCCTATGCCCTCTCGCAGTCTGGGAACCCTTGGGGGATGTCCGCCTGCTGGCTTAGGCCCATTCCCCCGGTGATCAGGCCTAAGCTGGCAGTCATACATTCCTCTGGCAGCCCGGGAGCCCTCAAGGGATGTCCACTTGCCAGCGGGGAGCAGGCCTAAGCTGCAGTTGGACATCCTTAGCGCTGCTGAGGAGGCAAGAGAGGTTCCCACCACCACTGCTGTACTGGCAGCCATCAGCCTGGCTTGCGGCTGAGCAGAGCTCCCCCTGTGGGAGTGCACTGACTACCGGGGGCAGCTTCTGCATTGAGCGTCTGCCCCCTGGTGGGTCAGTGTGTGTCATAGTGACCAGTCATTCCCAGTGGTTCTGCTGTTAGGGTCAATTTTCATATTACTCTTTTATTATATAAGATAGAGGCCTGGTGCATGGGTGGGGGCTGGCTGGTTTGCCCTGAAGGGTGTCCCGGATCAGGGTGGGGGTCCCTGATGGCTGTTTGCAGGCTGGCCATGGCTCCTTCAGGGTGGGGATTCCTGCTGGGGTGCCTGGCCAGCCTGGGTGAGGGCCTGAGGGCTGTTTTCAGGCTAGCCAAGCCCCCCAACAGGGACCCTCACCCCATGAGGGTGTGTCCATCCTGGGTGAGGGGCTGGTGGCTGTTTGTAGGCTGGCCACAGCCCCTAGCTACCCAAGCTCCCAGCAAGGCTGGCTGGAAGCAGGTATCTGGGATTTATTTATCTTCTATAATTGAAACTTTGTTGCTTTGAGCGGAGGACACAGCCGGCCTAGGCAGGCAGCTTCTTCCATTGCCAGGGCAATGAAGCCTCCTGTTTACTCTAACTCTGAGGCTGCCAGCTGTCATCTTGATTGGGTTAATTTGCATATAGTTGCTCTGACTGGCTGGTGAGCGTGGCTTGGGATGTAGCTGAGTGACACAATTAGCATATTACTCTTTTATTAGATTAGATGTAAATGGACTAACTCTTCTGTGTAAAAGACTGAGATCGCAGACTGGAAAAAATATACAGACAAACCACAATATATGTTGTTTTCAAAAGTTACACATAAAACATAAGGTTACATAAAGGCTGAAAATTGAAGGTTACTCAAAAAATATGCAAAAAAGAAAGAAAAGGGGGCGTACCTGTATTATAAGAAACAGTAAACTTTGAGGTAAAAAAATGTGTTACTAAAGATAAAAAAGGTTTCATAATTATAAAAAAGTTAACAGATTACAACAACTCTATATTGGGATATAAAGGTATAACCTCAAAATACATAAAAACAAATTAAAACAACTCAAAGGAGAAATATATGTATATCATGAAAATGAGAGTCTTGAACACACTTCTCTTTGAAACTGATAGCAATACATAGCTAACAGATTTGAATAGCATATGTAACTGATCCAATGTTTTGTACAGTATATATAAAATACTTTTACCAGTAGCAGCTGGGTGTACATTATTTCAAGTGATCAAATAATATTTATAAAAACTGATCATATTCTGAGCCATAAAGCAAGCCTTGAAAATTTTCAAAGCAGTGAAAGAATAAAAATTATATCCTCAGTGAAATTAAAATAGACATTATTAAATTTTACTGAAAGTCAAGATATAGGAAATTCACCAGGGAAAGAATTATGAATAAATGGCAATTGAACACTTGGCTCTACATTTTAAAGAAGATATAAAATTTGATACATACAAATAAAAATTTTTAAAAAATCTTTATTGTTCAGATTATTACAGTTGTTCCTCTATTTTTCCCCTAAAGCTCCCCTCCTCCCAGTTCCCACCCCACTCTCTGTCCTTACCCCCCCCATAGTCCTCATCCATAGGTATATGATTTTTATCTAGTCTCTTCCCATACCCCGAACACCCCTTTCCCCCTGAGAATTGTCAGTCCCCTCCCTTTCTATGCCCCTGATTCTATTCTATTCACCAGTTTATTCTGTTCATCAGATTTTTTATTCACTTGATTCTTAGGTCCACTTGTTGATAGATACATATTTGTTGTTCATAATTTTTATCTTTACTTTTTCTTCTTCCTCTTCTCAAAGGATACCTTTCAGCATTTCATATAATACTGGTTGGGTGGCGATGAACTCCTTTAGGTTTTTTTTTTGTCTGTGAAGCTCTTTATCCGACTTTCAATTCTGAACGATAGCTTTGCTGGGTAAAGTAATCTTGGTTGTATAGGTTTTTGCTATTCATCACTTTGACTATTTCTTCCCACTCCCTTCTGGCCTGCATGGTTTCTGTTGAGAAATTGGCTGACAGATGTATGAGTGCTCCCTTGTAGGTAACTAATTGCTTTTCTCTTGCTGCTTTTAAGACTTTTTCCTTGTCTTTTGCTCTTGGCATTTTAATTATGATGTGTCTTGGTGTGGTCCTCTTTGGATTCCTTTTCTTTGGGGTTCTCTGTGCTTCCTGGACTTGTAAGTCTGTTTCTTTCACCAGGTAGGGGAAGTTTTCTGTCATTATTTCTTCAAATAGGTTTTCAATATCTTACTCTCTCTCTTCATCTGGCACCCCTAAAATTCTAATGTTGGTACGCTTGACATTGTCCCAGAGGCTCCTTACACTGTCTTCATATTTTTGGATTCTTTTTTCTTTTTGCTTTTCCGGTTGGGTGTTTTTTGCTTCTTCACATTTCAAATCTTTGACTTGATTCTTGTGATCCTCTAGTCTGCTGCTTGATCTCTGTATATTATTCTTTATTTCAGTCAGTGTATGCTTAATTTCTAGGTGGTCCTTTTTCATATTCTTGAGGCTCTCACTAAATTTATCAGCAGTCTCTAGAAAATTCTTGAAAAACCTTATAACTGTGGTTTTGAACTCTATATCCAGTCATTTGCTTTCCTCCATTTCTGTCATTTGTGACCTGTTTCTTTGTCTCTGCATTTTGGCTACTTCCCAGGGTTAATAGAGTGGCTTTCAGTGCTAGGTGTTCTATAGGGTCCAGTGGCTCAACCTCCCCAATTACCTGAGGTGGACACTCTTGGTGCACTCCTTTGTGGGCGTTCTGCACAGTCTTGTTGTAGTTAAGCCTTGATTGTTGTTGGTATCACTGAGAGGATTTGACCTCCAGGCCAATTGGCTGTGAGAATCAGCTGTATGTACGGTGGGAGAACTTCTGTGCTGGAGACACCCTTATGGAGCAAGACTTGCTTCAGTGGGGCTTTGGTGCTCACTGAATCTGCCCCCTGAGTGTGTCCCTTATGGATCTGAGGAGTTGTAATCTGGATGTTCCCACTCTGACCACTGGATACACTGGCTCTTGGATCTCTAAGGAGATGCGAATTTAGCCTTCGCCTGAGGTTACCCAGCCTTTTATATGCAAAAGCCTCTGCACACAGCTTGGGTGGGTCAGGGCTTGGGGAATCAACAGGGTGGAGTAAGCAGCTATGGCTGATTCTCAGCTCAGCCCTAAGAGACCGGAGGTCTCAGTGTTCTGCAGTAATCGCTGCAAGCACTGCTGAGTGAAAGCCACTCTGGTGTTCCTTCCGCTGCCCGACAGTCCAGCTTCTCCCCATATGAGTCTGGGTCCCGAGAAACTCCCTTGGAACTGGAGTTCAGAGCCGTTGTTAGCTTATGACTCCCTCGGGATTGAAAAAGACAACCGCGTCCTCCGTTGCCAGCCCTGTCCTTGTGCTCTTTCCACGTGCCTCCGCACCCCTGCACTTTACCTCTGCACTTCCTCTGAGTCTCAGTGTGCTTCTTCCTTTCCTTCTAGTTGTAGAATTTCCACTCAGCCAGCCTTCCTGTGGTTTTGGGTGGTGTCTGCCCTTTCTCTTCATTGTAGTTTGAAGTGGTTGTGCGAGGCAGCAATTTCAGGTGTTTACCTATGTCACCATCTTGGTTTTTTTTTTTTGTACAAATAAAATTTGATACTCTACACCCACAACAATAAATTCCAAATGGCCTAAAACTTAAATGTGAAAATAAAACTATAAAATTTTTAAGAGATAGCATATCTTTGTGATGTAGGTTTAATAAATAATTTCTTAACGAGGCCTAAAAGAACAAATCATAATAGGAAAAGATTGATACATTTGAGCATATTAAAATAACAATTTCTATATGAGTGAAATTATTGTAAACAAAGTTAAAATGTAAGCTACAGACTAATACAAGGTAATGGCAAAATAAGTAACCAGCAAAGGATTATCGAGTATCTATGAAAATGTCTAGAATAATTTTTAAAAAATGACATATGATAAAATGGGAAAATGAACAACAGATGGGTTATGTAATTCATGAAAGAAACTTAAATGATCAGTAAATGTGAAAAGATGCTCAATTCTAACAATCTTAGGGAAATTTAAGTGACAACAATAATAGAATACCATTTCATAATGATTAGATTGGCAAAACTTAGTATGTTTCATAAGATGAAGTATTGGTGAGGATTCAAGAAAATGACAAGTCTTACCATTGCTGGAAAATTGAGTCAAGCCCTTAGGAAAATAATCAGACATACTAAGTGTAACTGAAGCTATGTGTACTTGACAACTCAATAATTTCATTTTAACGTGCTTATTCAAAAAAATAAAACTCTTTAATACACATACAGAGAAATGTATATGAGAATTTTCATTGAAAAACTGTTTATAGTAGTGAAAAGTACATCTAATAGAGTTAATTAGAATATTGGGTGGGATACTTTAACAGGAACATAGTAATAGTGACCTAAACAAAGCTGGTACTAGTTTTTGTATGTTTTCTTTTATAAGTATCTGAGCTTGTAGGCAGTTCATGGAGCTGTGCCATTCTGATTAACAAGGCCACCTTAAAGCTCCTACTGTCTTGTTGTTTTATCATTCCTTAACATGTTTTACCTAATGTGGTCATGTCTGTCTTTTAAGCATTGGAGAGAGGGGGAAAGAAACATAGAGAACAAGCAGCTTCCTTTAAAAAAAATTTAGAGGTCATTCATTTATAATATTTTCCCTTTAACATATACATTTTTTAGTACATTCATGAAGTTACACAACCACCATTACTGTCTGATTCCGAAATATTTATCTCAGTACATCCAGAAAAATATTTGACAAAGTCTTTTCATGACTTAAAAAAATCATTATACCAGGAAAAGAAGGGAACTTCCTCAAACTGATACAGAGTAACTATGAAAAGCAAAACAAGGATATCTGCTCTTACCACTCCTATTCAGTATTATTCTGGAGGTTTTAACTGGGGCAATTTGGCAAGAAAAAGAAATAAAAGAGCAAAATTACAAGGGAAAAAATAAAACTATTTTTATTCACAAAATACATGATCTTATATATAGAAATTTGTAAATAATTCACACAGACACCTCTCCAAAAACCGCACACAGCTGTTAGACCTAATACATATTCAGCAAGGTTGCAGAGTACAAGAACAACATTAATAAGTATTGTATTTTTGAGAGACAGCAAGATGGCGGCATAAGGGAAACACCGTAAATGCAGCTGTGAACAACTATTTCAGAAAAACCACGAAAAGAACACACGGACACCACTCGCACCCACAGGAAGGCTGGCTGAGTGAAAATCCTACAACTAGAAAAGAGTCTGAGAATCAGAGGAGCGGCGGAAGCAAAGTACAGAGGTACGGAGGCGTGCGCACGGGGCTCGGGGAGAGGGCTGGCGCCAGAGGACGTGGTTCTTTTCCAAAACGGAGAGAGCCACAAGTTCCCAGCGGCTCTGAACTCCAGTTCCAGGAGAGTTTCTGAGGACCCAGACACCCGGAGAAGGGGGACTGACTGGCATCGGGAGGAAGTCCAAAGCGGGTTTCTCTCAGCGTTGCTTGCAGCAATTACCGTGGGACACAGAGACCTGGTGTCTCTCAGCACAGGGCTGAGAAGCGCCATAGCTATTTGCTCCGCCCTGCCCTGCAAACTCCCCGAGGCCCCGCCCCTCCCAAGCTGTGTTAGAGGCTTTTGCATATAAAAGACTGAGTAGCCTAAGGCAAAGGCTAACTCAACACCTCCTTAAAGATACAGGAGCCAGCCTCACCCAGTGGCCAGAGTGGGACTAACCTAAACAAAACAGATCCACAAGGAACACACTCGGGGCAGATGCAGTGAGAATAAAAGCCCCACTGAAACAACTCTTGCCCCATAAGGGTGTCTCCAACACAGAAGTTCTCCCACTATAGACACAGCTGACTCTCATAATCAAGTGGCTTAGAGGTTAATTCCTCGCAGTGATCGCCTAACTCAGAAAGGGAAGCAGCCAAAATGCGGAGACAAAGAAACAGGTCACAAATGACAGAAATGGAGGAAAGAAAACGACATGATATAGAGTTCACAACCACGGTTATTAGGTTTTTCAAGAAATTTCTAGAGGCTGCCCATAAATTTAGTGAGATCCTCAATGAATCTAATGAGACCCTCAAGGATATGATAAAGGACCAACTAGAAATTAAGCATACACTGACTGAAATAAAGAATATTATACAGACATCCAACAGCAGATGAGAGGATCGCAAGAAGCAAGTCAAAGATATGAAATATGAAGAAGCAAAACCCACCCAGTGGGAAAAGAAAAAAGAAAAGAAGAAAAAAGAGAAAGGATCAAAAAGTATGAAGATAGTGTAAGGAGTATCTGGGACAACTTGAAGCGCACCAACATCAGAATTATAGGGGTGCCAGAAGAAGAGAAAGAGCAAGATATTGAAAACCTATTTGAAGAAATAATGACAGAAAACTTCCCTCACCTGGTGAAAGAAATAGACTTCCAAGTCCAGGAAGCTCAGAGAACTCCAAACAAAAGGAACCGAAGGAGGACCACACCAAGACATATCATAATTAAAATGC
>PVJC01052733.1:0-11029 GCA_004026665.1 Murina feae
GCGGCCGCGGCCGGCCTCCGACTCGGTTCCCAGGAGGGGACTCACCTGCTCCGCGCTGGGGGGCGCTCTTTCCGCCTCTGCTTGTGCGTCGTCCTGACGATGCCCAGGAGGGACAGAAGCTGACAGATGCCACGCTGCTCAGGTTGGCATCTTCCCGCTTCGGCTGCAAACATTTTCCCTCCCGGCGCGTCGGGGTTCCTCGCCCGCGTAACCGTCCTCTCCCTCTGATGCCGCACGTCATGGCCGGTCACAGGCGGCACCAGCGAGCGTTTCTAAACCCAGGCTGCTCCGCGGTGGGGACGCTAGAAACCGAGGCTGCCCGTGTTTCAGTTTTCCTGAGGTTTTTTCGTCCTCACAACCCCTCCCCCCCCATAACTTCAAGATCCCCCGACATTTCCACGTTCATCCCAGCACACGTACTGGCGCCTGGTGCGGCCTGTGCTGGGAGCTGGGTCTGCAGAGCTGCACGGACACCGGGGTGCCGGCCTGGAGGGGTGCCTGGCGGCCTGGAGGGGTGCCGCCGCAGGTCCCAAGCCTGTGCCTGGAATTAATGCTCAGTCAGTTAGGTCGTGCGGGTGATCCCCACCCCCGACCCCAGGAGCTGCCCAGGGCAAAGGCGGCTTCTGCTGTGGGAGGTGTGGGGGCCCTTCCCCTCCGGGGACCAGGCCTCCCGCCGTGGCAGCCTGGCAGGTGCTCCACCCACAGTCCGCATCTCGGCCCTGGGCCTGGTTCTGGAAGCCTGTGGGGTGAATAGGCCACGGCCTGTTCCTGTTGGGAAGGGGGGCAGTTTTGGAAGGGGGTGCTGGGTGCTGGGGATTGAGGGTGGGGAGGGGCTGGAGATAACGCCCCTTTGGTGGCCCCTGTCTGGGGGTTGGGAGGGAGCCCAGGATGGGCCCGCAGGGAAGTGGCCTTGCTGCTCAGTGAGCAACTAGGACGCTGCACGGGGTGCCTGGGGCGGGGGGAGGGGGGGTGCTGGCTGCAGCCCCACAACCTGCCGTGTTTTGCAAAAATCATCTCACTGTGCAGCTCGGTCAGGGTCCCGGGGGGAGACGGGCTCCCTCAGCCTTTTTGGGGGGAGCTTGCCGTGGCACCTTAACCCTGCAAGACCGCCTCCCACTGTGGTGTGGCTGCCTCCGTGCAGCAGAGCATTTTCCGTCCAGGGTTCTGAGCGAGTTCATGAACTCCTGTGAAAGCAGAATCAGCGGGTTGAGCTGCTGCCCTGGGAGCTTAGAGGTAGTGAACCGTGCTGGTGAGGACATGGGCCGCAAAGCTGGGTTCACGTCCCAGCTCCCCCACCTGCCTGCTGTGTGGCCTCAGGAAAGTGACTCAGCCTCTCTGGGCCACGGTTCCTCTTCTGTGCAATGGGGGTCCTAACGCCACTCATTTCATAGGGTCATTGTGAGGCTGAGAACAGCCCCGGGGAGCGGTTAACCTGGGCCAGGCCCGTGCTGAGTGTCTAGTATCAATAGCTAATAACCCGCATGTTTCCTGACGGGACCGGTATTTGTTCAGGAAGAGAGTGAACCGGGTGGGACCCTCACAGAAGCCCATGCTGTCCAGAACGGTCCGGAAACAGCCGCAGGACCTGGGCGCCCAGCGCGGGCTGCTGTTCTACCCTCGGTCCCGCCAGCATCCTCACTTTGCAAATGAGACAGCAGAGGCTCAGAGAGGCTTGGTAACTTGCCCGAGGCCACACAGCCGGGGCTTGTCACGTGACCTCGTCGGTCGACGTGAAGTGGAACAGAATTTGATCATGAGAACGCCGCCCCGTCCACACGCAGACGTCGTTGCGTGTGACCTCGATGACGCGCGTTCGATCGCGGGTGTCTGATGGCCTGCGGTTCGCACGTGTGTTTGGCCCGTGTGTGTGTGCGTGTCTAAGCCGGGAGCGTGTGTAAACGGCCCCCCAGGCCCTCCCGTCCTTCCCCTGGGCCACATGGACGGAGACACGTGGTCATCACACCCCTGCTCCCCAGCTCCCCCTCCAGCGTGGACGCCCCCCTGCGCTTCCCCGAGGGCGACAGCCTCCTGCAGACCCCGCGCTGGGACGAGCCGCAGCGGGCGCGGGCCCTGGAGCAGATCTGCGGCGTGTTCCGCGTGGACCTGGGACACATGCGCTCCCTGCGCCTCTTCTTCAGGTGAGCACGGTGTCCCTGCGGCACTGACGTCGCCAGCAGGGGGGCCCGCCGTGGCCGCCCCCCAGGAAGTGGGTCGGGGTGGCTCCCACACTCATGCATCCGCCTTGGGGGGGGGGACAAGCCGAACTGGTGGCTCAGGCGGCTGTCACCCGCCCAGCAGCTCCTAGGATGCGGGCTTTCTGCAGGGGGCGCCCTTTCTTTGGTGATGGGCGGACCATCCCTGGTAGTGTCCTGCCCAGCAGCCACACCGAGCCCTCCTGAGAGGCAGGCGGCCCAGCCGCAAGGTGGCACCAACCAAAGACCAGCACTTAGACGCAGCAGCCCACCCCGCCAGGCGCTCAGCGGTTGAGCGTCGACCTAGGACCCAGGAGGTCAGGCACCCTTCCCCATCAGGGCACAGGCCCGGGTTGCAGGCTCCATCCCCAGTGGGTGTCGTGCAGGAGGCAGCTGATCCATGGTTCTCTCTCATCATTGATGGTTCCATCTCTCTCCCTGTCTGAAATCAATAAAAAAAAATATATATTTTAAAAAGGCAGCAGGCCTGTCCCCTGAGGGGGTCCCCAGACCCAGAGCCACATTCCAGCCTTTTATGGAAGCAGCCAAGGTCCAGCCCTGATGGGTGGTGGTGATTTCTTGGGAGGGGGGAAGCGGGGGGTCTCCCAGCGTACCCCGCGCCTGCTGGAGGAGCCCACGGAGGAGGCTGTCCTGCCGCCCACCTGGTCTGAATCTGATCCACTACCAGCACCTGCCGCCCCCTCTCCGAGGGAAGGGACCTTCCTGCCTGGCAACGAGGGAGGGGACAGACGCCTCTCGGGCAGGTCTCCTGGGAGCAGACAAGACCAGGCCTAGTCCCTGCCTTTCATGTCTTCGGCAGAGAGGGGGGAGGCGGCTTCTGCTGGACGCACTCTGTCCCCCTCTGGGCCAGCAGCCAAGCTCTGCAGGGACTTCCTGTCTCCTGCCCCCAAGGTCAGCCACCGTGGCCTCTGACTGTCCTTGGGAATGAACCCCGTGTTTACACATCCATCCCTCTCCCCTGCACGCGCCCAGTGACGAGGCCTGCACCAGCGGCCAGCTGGTCATCGCCAGCCGCGAGAGCCAGTACAAGGTCCTCCATTTCCACCACGGCGGCCTGGACAAGCTGGCGAGCGTGCTCCAGCAGTGGGAGCGCTGCTCCGGGACCCGCCTCCAAGGCCAGGTAGGCGGCAGGGCCCAGGGCTCCACGCGTCTCCTCCTGCGTGGCCTCATGGGCGGTGGCCGTGGCCGGCTGTGGCCTCGTGGCTGTGGCTGGGACCGTGGCCTCGTGGCTGTGGCCGTGGCTGACTGGCCTCGTGGGCTGTGCTCAGGGCTGATCGGGCAGTAACTCTGGGTTTGAAACGAGTGCCCAGGGCTCCTGGGAACGCCAGTCTCTCGCTAGAAGTCATGTTTTGACAGGGCTCCTGCCATATTCTGCTCCATCCACACACACATGTAATAAGCGCTCTGTAATGACCTGTTTAAGGAACTGTATGTGCTTATTAGAAACGGCTGACTTCAGGCCCCGCCCTCCCACCCAGCCTGAGCCTCCCGCCGGCTTCCCTGGTACAGCGCCCCCCACCCCCGCCCCATCGAGCAACCTTTGATTTCTGAATTAAATGTCAGCTGCAGTTTCTCCCTGGATCATGACTGCCCGCGGAGACGACCCGACAGGCAGGCTCCCCGAACAGCGCTCCCTTTGTATATGGCCAATCACATGTAATTTATTGCAGGCCCTTCCGGCCGAGGCGGGGGAGCCGGCCGACGAGGCATTGATTCCATTTTGCGGCTGGGGCGGGAGGGAGGGAGGGTGGGGGCGGGGACCCGGGTGGGGGCAGGAGGGAGGGTGGGGGCAGGAGGGAGGGTGGGGGCAGGAGGGAGGGTGGGCAGGGAGCCCAGGCCCGGGAAGCAGGGAAGATGAGGCTGCTTTCATTCTGATTGCGTTGGATTCCAGTTGCCACCCAGGGGCGTGTGTGCAGGGGAGGGGCGCCCGCCCCCCAGGAGCACCGCTGGCCTCGACCCCGGGTGGGACACGGCCCGCTTGCCTCCTGTCCAGCAGGTGGCCGACGAGAAGACGTGCATGAAGTTCTCCATCCGACGCCCCAAACTGCCCTCCTCCGAGACGCACCCCGAGGAGAGCGCGCACCGCAGGCTGGACGTGGCCGCGTGGCTGCGGCACCTGAACGAGCTGGGCCAGGTGGAGGAGGAGTACAAGCTGCGCAAGGTGAGGGGCGGGGCCACGGCCTGGGGCGGGGCCGAGTGGGTGGGGCCACTGCGTGTGGGCGGGGTCACTGCCTGTGGGTGGGGTCACTGCCTGTGGGTGGGGCCACTGCGTGTGGGTGGGGTCACTGCCTGTGGGTGGGGTCACTGCCTGTGGGCAGGGTCACTGCCTGTGGGCGGGGGTCTGTGTGGGCGGGGCAGAGTGGCTGGGGCCACTGCGTGTGGGCGGGGTCTGAATGGAGCGGGGCCACGGCCTGTAGACAGGGTTTGGGTGGGCGGGACCACAGCCTGTGGGTGGGGTCTGGGCGGGGTCTGTGGGCGGGGGGGCCACGGCCTGTGGGCGGGGCCACGGCCTGTAGACAGGGTTTGGGTGGGCGGGACCATGGCCTGTGGGCGGGGCCTGTGGGCGGGGCCACTGCCTGTGGGCGGGGCTGTTTGTGGGGGCGGAGTCCGGTGCCGGCTTGAGGAGCGGGGAGCGCACCCGGTTAGCAGTGGGGGCCGCTTCCCTGGGGCTGAGGTCTCCGTCCCCGCCCCCCGCACTCCCCCGCCCCGAGGAGCCTCTGATGGAGACGCTGCACGTCCATCCATCCATCCATCCATCCGAACCGGGGATTAGGCCACAATGTGAGAACCACAGGGCCCTCCGAGCGCCACCCCGGGGGCCATTGACATGGAAATGAGCCTGGCTGGCCGCCTGGGAATGGAGGGCCCGCACTGGCCGGTCCAAACAAGTGCAAATCGCCGCCCCTGGTCCCCCCTGGATCCCCCTGGATCCGGGCGTCGGTTGTCAGGAGGCGCAGCCAAGCCACCAAGAGGCAAAGGAGCGGGGACCTCGGGGCGCTGCGAGGCGCCCCGCGTGGGCCCAGCCCCAACGCCGCCGCCTCCCGCAGGCCATCTTCTTCGGCGGCATCGACGTGTCCATCCGCGGGGAGGTGTGGCCCTTCCTGCTGCGCTACTACAGCCACGAGTCCACGTCGGAGGAGAGGGAGGCGCTGCGGGCGCGGAAGCGCAAGGAGTATGCGGAGATTGAGCAGAAAAGGTACCCACGGGGTGGTGGGGGGCAGGCACTGCAGAGGCCTGTGGGCTGCGGGCTCGCGATGGGTGCCCTCTCCGGGACCCTGCGGCACGCATGTCAGAGTTTCAGAATTCTTTTTTAAAATTAATTTAATTTTTTATTGATGTCAGAAAAGAAGGGAGATGGGGGAGAGAGAAACATCCACGAGGAGCCCTAACCTGTCTGGCTCAGTGGATAGAGCGTCGGCCTGCGGACTGAAGGGTCCCGGGTTCGATTCCAGTCAAGGGCATGGAGCTTGGTTGCGGGCTCATCCCCAGTGGGAGGTGTGCAGGAGGCAGCTGATCGATGCTTCTAACTCCCTATACCTCTCCCTTCCCCTCTGTATAAAATCAATAAAATAGATTTAAAAAGAAGGAAACATCCATGAGGAGAGAGAACCGTGCATCAGCTGCCTCCTGCACACCTCGCACTGGGGATGGAGCCCATGACCCCGGCAGGTCCCGGACAGGGGACCAAGCTGTGACCTCCCGGTTCATAGGTCGATGCTCAACACTGAGCCACGCCAGCCGGCCAGCAGGGTTCTTGTCAACAGACGTAGCTGGACGCTGGGGTGGCTGCAGGGACTCAGAGGCCCACTGGCAGCCAGGACGGCTGAGGTCCGAGTGGCCTGGTTGACCCCGGGGCTGCAGTCAGCTCTCCTCCCCGAGGCCGACTTCCTGCTGGGGACGCCCCTCGCTGACCCCGGGCCCTCTCCGTGCCAGGCTCTCCATGACCCCCGAGGAGCACCGGGCGTTTTGGCGAAGCGTGCAGTTTACGGTGGACAAGGACGTGGTGCGGACAGATCGCAGCAGCCAGTTCTTCCGCGGCGAAGGCAACCCCAACGTGGAAAGCATGAGGTGCCCCCTCCAGCCTCAGGCAGCTCGGGGGGTTCATACAGTCACCCCAGAAGCAGAGGGTCATTAGCTTTTTTTTTTTTTTTTTTAAATATATTGATTTCTGAGAGGAAGGGAGAGGGTGAAAGAGATAGAAACATCCATGATGAGAGAGAATCACGGATCGGCTGCCTCCTGCACGCCCCACGCTGGGGTGGAGCCCGCAACCCGGGCCTGTGCCCTGACAGGGAATCGAACCGTGACCTCCTGGTTCACAGGTGGACGCTCAGCCACTGAGCCACGCCGGCTGGTGGGTCATTCGTTATTTTAGCCAACTTCACTCAGCCTCTGTGGTCACAGTGTCCCAGGGAAGCCCAGAGGCCCCTCCCGAGGGTGCCAGCGAAGCCGCCACGGCCTGGACACCCACCCAGCCTCGCTCGGCTCACATTCTGTGGCTGAGCCTCCCATTGGCTGGTCCTCTGTGTAAAGCCACCCTGAGCCGGGGCGGGCATCTGGAACATCCCGCTGCCCATACAGATGTCCCCGCCGAGCCAGCCTTTGTCCAGGCCGGCGGCCGTCAGGGACATCAGCCCCACGTTCTTCCTGGCCCCGCACTCAAGGCCCAGGGAGGGGCTAATTGCAGGCCACCCCCTCTCCACGGCCCCGAGACGGTCCCCAGGCTGCCCGCCTCCCGCTGGGGTTGAGGCGAAGGTCAGGGGTTCGGGGGCCCCGGGCGACAGGCCGCGGGTAGGACGGCGTGGGCGCGTGTGGCGCGGGCACCTCCTGACCGACCTGCCTCCGGGCCACGTTGCCAGGAGGATCCTGTTGAACTACGCGGTGTACAACCCGGCCGTCGGCTACTCGCAGGGCATGTCGGACCTGGTGGCGCCCCTGCTGGCCGAGGTCCTGGACGAGGCAGACACCTTCTGGTGCTTCGTGGGCCTCATGCAGAACACCACCTTCGTCAGCTCCCCGCGGGACGAGGACATGGAGAGGCAGCTGGTGAGGCTCCCGCGCGTGTGGCTGCGAGGACGCTGGGGTCCGCGGAAAAACCGGGGTGGGCCTTGGCTCGGGGCCTCTGGGGAAGGGCACAGGCTGCTCCCAGCCCCACTCCCATGGATGAGGAAGGGCCCCCCACGCCGGGCCCTGAGCTTTAGAGGGCGGGTCCTCAGGTGCGGCTGGGCTGCTCCCTGCGGGGTCCGGCACAGCCAGGGCTCCGCGTTGAGGCCCACTGGGCAGGGGTCACCACCACCCTCCCCCCAAGGGCATCAGGCCTTCCCTGCAGGGCCCAGGCAGCACAGCACGCCTCCCTCCCGGCCTCCCGGCCCTGCACACACCAGGCAGTGCTGCATGCGGGGGGCAGGGGGCGGGCAAGGCTGGCCGAGGCACCTGGGGGTTCCAGGCACCTGCCAGGTGTGGGGCTGGGATGTGCTCTCCACTCCCCAGAGCTGACAGAGCAGAGGGTGCGGGGTGCTGGGGAGGGGCTGTGGGAGGGGCTGCAGGGGGGAAGGAAGGCGGGGGAGCAGGCCGACTCCTCTGTACAGGGGCCGGGCCCGGCGCTGCCGAGACTGGCTGACCCGCATGTCCCGGGCAGTGACTCTCGTGGCCCAGTCGCATTGGGCCGCACGTGTCATGTGCACTGAGGCCTCCAACGCCACAGCCAAGGGCACGCCCTTAGAGTAACCGTCAGGACGGCAGAGGGCTGAGGAGAGGCCGTGAGCAGGGAGGTGTGAACTGGGCCGTGAGGGGCACCTGGCAGGGGGCAGGGGGCAGGGGGCAGGGGCGTGCTCGAGGGAGGGGGCAGCCACAGGGTGGGCTTGGTCCTGCTGCGGCCACGGGATGGCGAGAGTGGCTGGTGGGGAATCAGCGCTCCGGGCTGTGGGCCTGGTCCTGCTGGAGCCGGAACAAAGGGCTGCCTGTGAGCCAGTGCCCCCCCCATCCCACCCCCCGCATGTGATCCCAGCGCCCTCCGCTCCCACCTCCACGTGATGGCAGGTGTCTGGGCACCTGGGGAGGCAGCGGCCGCAAACAGCCTGGCTCCTGGGTGGGGACCCGAAGGTCGGAATTGAGCGTCCCGGGTTCGGAGCCGCCCTCCCCGGTTCTGTCAGCTCCAGACAGTGTTGGGGCTTCGAGATCTCAGTGGAAGGCGGTTGGACCCCGTGGTCCCAGGAAGGAGGGGTGTCAGAGCAGCTCCCACATGGCGGCTGAGGCGGCACAGAGCTGCCCAGCCTCCCGCCCAAGCAGGGCCCCACCCTGGGCTCCGAACGCTCTCAGATCCGCAAGAAACGGGCCCAGCCCGGGCTCAGCCCAGCAGGTGCCGACACAGAGCACAGGGCGGCCTCGTCCTGCGGCTGTCCCGGGCGTCTGTCCCGGGCGTCTGTCCCGGGCGGGGGGCGGGGCGGGGGCTGAGGGAGGCCCGGCTGACCGGCTGACCAGCTGACCAGCTGACCGCGCTGCCTCACAGCTGTACCTGCGGGAGCTGCTGCGGCTGACGCACCTGCGCTTCTACCAGCACCTGGCGGCGCTGGGCGAGGACGGGCTGCAGCTGCTCTTCTGCCACCGCTGGCTGCTGCTGTGCTTCAAGCGCGAGTTCCCCGAGGCCGAGGCGCTGCGCATCTGGGAGGCCTGCTGGGCCCACTACCAGGTGAGCGGGGGGCGGGGGGCGGTGGAACCGCAGGAGGGCAGGCAGGGCCGCATCCCGGAGCCACGGTCCCCATCCTGCACCCTGCCTTCCAGGCGGCCAGGGTGCCGCGCAACCATGCTTCTCCTCTGGGGCCCCTCCTCTGGAACCCCGCGCCCCGCTAGCCCCAGTGAGCGCCTCACTGCCCGCCTTCCGTTCACGCGGCCGGCTCCAGAGCCCCACTTCGCCTCCCGAGGAACGGAAATCGATGCAAATTGCCCACTGATGTGCGCACTGCCTCCTCTGGGGCTGAGCTGCTCCGTCACAACCAATCAGCATGAAGGACATCTCCAGGGCCAGGCAGGGCCCAGGACACCATAGATCCCCACGAGGGAGCCCGTGCCCACCCACCTTCTCCCCTCGGGGTGGCTCAGCGCATAGGCCGAGACCCCCACCTCCCCCGAGCGTGCAGGCCCAGCCCGCCGACCCCTCCGGATCACGTGGATTTCCACCCGCTGTCCACCGCGATCCGCGTCTCCCTCGTGCGGCCCTGCCACACGGCTTTAACCCCGCGTGGGCGACGGCTGGGCACCACTCGGCGGGGGCGTTTCTCCCGGCGACTCTGTTCCTGCCATCTGGTCAGGAGTCCCGGGGACGCCCGGGCGGACATCTGTCTGGCTCCACCTCCCCAAATCCAGCTCCCAGCGATTCCCAGCTCCCAGCCAACCTAACCCCGCGCGGCTCCTCTCCTTGATCCCATTACGGAGCGGGGGGCGAGGGTAGTGGGGACGCTGATGCATCAGCAGTGAGTGGGGTGGGGCGTCTTTAGTTTTTTTAAAATATGTTTTAATGACTTGAGAGAGAGAGAGGGCGAGAGAGTGTTAGAAACTTCCGTCCGGTGCCTCCCGCGCCCTGAGTGGGGATCCGGCCGGGGCCCTGTCCGTGCACGGACGCCGCTCGACCCACGGAGCCCCCGCAGGGCCCTCTGCCTCGGGAAGGCTCCATGCCAGCCACTTGCTTCTGGTTTGCCTTCGGCGGCTGCACTACCCCGGCCGTGTCCTGGGAACTGGAATTAGTCCTGTGCTGCTGGCTGCCCCATTCAGGGCACGGGGCACCCTCTCCTCCCCGATGGCCTCTTGGGAGCGGGACGCCCACCTTCCTGGGACCCTCTGCCATATTCCCACACCGGCCAGAGTTCAGGTCGCCGGGCAGGGTCCTCTGAGCCCGAAGGAGGCCATCGGGCAGTTCTGGGGAGGGGCCTTGTCCTGGCCCAGCAGCTGGGAGGCGGCCTCCCCAGGGCACGTGGGCCTGGGCCTGGGCCGGAGCGTCTGCCCGCTCCGGGAGACTAAACACGGCTTCCCGGGCCGCCTTGTCCTTCCTCTGCTCCCGGAAGCGCGTCCAGACAGGAGAGTGAGCTGAACGCTCCAAGGTCAGGACCCAGGCGCCTCCTGCCTGCGGGCGGGCGCTGCCCCTCCACGGGGACCGCAGGGGCTGCCGCCCTCGTCCGTCCCTCAGCGTCTCCTTCCCGCTTCCTCAGCCCCAAATTAAGCGTCGCCTCTGGGGCCGGAGCTGGGGTTCGGGAGGCAGGAGGGCCCTGGCTGGCGGGTCCCGGCCACACTGTCCCTTCTCCCGAGCGGGTCCCCGAGCCGCTGGGGGGTGTTCTCACCCGGCTGTTCACACCCACCGTCTCAAGTGGCGCCTTCAGGTGCCACGCGCTCCTGGCTCCCCAGACAGACGGCCCCCGAGGCCTCCCCAGGAGGCGCTCAGCCAATGTCCCCCCTTTGGGGTCACACAGCCGTGGGTGCTGAGCGTGGAGGTGCTGACCGGCCCTTGCAGGACCGAGGCGGCTGTGGGCTTGCCCGGGGCCACGGACCCCACAGACAGCCTCACCTGCAGCTCCGCGCTCCGCCACCCCCTCCAGCAGCGCCAGGCTGGGTCAGGGCCTCTCTGAACCCCACTCTCCACCCCACAGACGGATTACTTCCACCTTTTCATCTGCGTGGCCATCGTGGCCATCTACGGGGATGACGTCATAGAGCAGCAGCTGGCTACCGACCAGATGCTCCTGCACTTTGGGAACTTGGCCATGCACATGAACGGGGAGCTGGTGCTCCGGAAGGTGAGCCCCGCCCCCACGTGCAGAGCTCCTCCC
>PVJC01052734.1:0-11033 GCA_004026665.1 Murina feae
CGGTGGCCAGGCAGCGACGGGGGTGGGGACGCCTCTCACACTCCTTGGTGTCGGCCTCGCGGTTTCAGGCTGGGGTGGGGTGGGAGTGGGGGGCTCAGGTCCCAGAGAGCTCGTGCGACGCGACCGGAAAGCCACCAGCACTGTGACCTCATCAACACAGGACAGCACACGTTTGTATCGATCGCTGCTGATGGTTTTGGAGCCCAAATAATCGCAGTCCTCATTTCCCCTCGCAGGTTCCATAAATGAGAAGGTACCTCAGCGGGAAGGCACGGGGAAGACAGGTAAGTGCTTTAAACTTACAACGAATTTCCACGGCGATGTCGATGGTATCTGAGCCAACCTGTGCCTTAAACTAACTTCTCAGGTTAACATGCAGATTTGAGCCTGTAATGACCATGAGCACCAAGGTAGTTTGTTCAATATTCATCCACAGACGTGTAGGCTGCCCCCTGTGCCCACCTGTGCCCACCTCAGGGTTTCTTGGCTTGGCTGGTGCTGGGACCCCTGACGATGATGTGAGGCACCCCCTCCCGAGGCCATGCCCGTGGAGAGGAGTCACGTTCAGTGTCTGGGCTGTGGCACATGGGAGTCTAATGCTCCCTGGCAGGACGGGGAGTCTGCTATGAAGGCAGAAGTGCAGGTGGACACAGGAGCAAATGCCAGCATTGTGAGGGGCCCTCTTCCTCTCAGCGACGCCCCTCACTGTGCTGGGCTAGCTCAGACCCACGGATCCAGTCCCTGGCCCAGGCGGGACCCGCCCAGGCCTCAGCCACCCCTGTGACCCTGATGGTCCATCGGTTGTCCTCATCCAAAGCCCTTGCGATGAGCGAAGTCTTTCTCAGTGTGTCCTTTTAGACTTTCATTTAAAACTGAGATTGTTGTGTAGCAAAGCCATGCAGTGAGCGCAGGGGACCCCCCCAGCTGTGTCTCAGAACCCCAAACCTTACACCTGACCAGGAAACCCAGAGTCTTTTGAACCAGTTAAATCAAGGTGATTCATTGGGAATATGAGTGGTCAGTGAAATGACCCAGTTCGTTTGTACTCCAGGTCCCTGTCCTCCCTTCTCTGCTCTGTCACTCTTGGCCCTACCCCATCCCCTCCCTCACACCGAAGGGCCCCCCACCCCCCAGTGTCCTTCTGCTGCCTAATGGGGTGGGAGGCAGCAGTTCAACCAGGAGGCTCCATCCCTGCCCTACTCCTTGGGAAAACAGGCACAGCCAGGGTGTCCACCTGCCCAGCCCCTGCCAGGCCCCACCCACCAGCTCCGCCAGGCCCCGCCCACAGCCCTGCCAGGCCCCGCCCACAGCCCTGCCAGGCCCCTCCTTAGGACCTGTGGCCACCTGACCTGCTGACCTTTCAGGCTGAGTTTTTTTGGCACCGGGTTCCTGGCTCATTCCCCACCCCGGTCACCCCCTGCCCCCCGTGTCACCCCCCTCCGCCCGGTGACCCACGAGTGGGCTCAGGGTGTAGAACCCCATCTGGCCTCCTGGGCCTGTGGTGGAGCCTTGCGCACACGTGTTGAGTGAGCAGCTCCCCAGCATGAGTGTCTCCCACTCGCCCGCCTCGCGTGCCCCCTGCGTGTCCTGGGTGGTAGTTCGCGTTAATCTGTGGGCTGTTTGCAAACCGTAGCCTCACCCGCACGCACACTCACTCGGCTTACTCTCGTGCTTGTAGTCTCCTTGCAAATGTTTTCCGTTCTGAATTCAGATGATGCCTCAGCCCCTGCGCTGGACTCCCAGCCTCAAGGCGATGAAGAAGGTGAGGGGGAGGGGCGGCGGGCCTGGGGGGGCAGACGGGAGCGGGGAGGGCACTGCTGCGGATGTCCACGCCGCCTGGCATTGAGGCCTCCCCCACGCCGTGAGCACCACTGTCCCCCGTGGATCTGAGGGCTGCCACGCGCTTTCCTGTAGCAGAACGAGGTGTCGTCTTAATGAAAACCTAGCACCGAAGTTCTGAAACACAGATGATGTCAAAGGGATATTTCGGAAGAGGGTGATGGCGTTGGTGTGGCCCCTGTTCACGTGTCACACCTCCCGTGTCGTGTTCACGCCCTAGGGGGCTCGGACACACTCGGTGACATCCCAGGAGGCATCTCGGGGCCACTGCACCTGCAGTCGGGTGGAGCTGGGTCTCCCACTCTCAGCCGCTCCTGCGCTGTCCAGGGTGTTTGCCGTGCGACCCAGATCTTCAGGTCAAAGGGTCAGGGTGTGAAGACAACACATAAGGATGCGCGTCAGTGAGTCCGAGAGTGAAGGTGGCATTACACTGTGCTTTGCAAACAATAACTTAAATAAGCAATAATAACAACCAGCATCAGCATAGCCTAAGGCTCCCCGTGTGCCCTGCGGCACGGCCCCCTGAACTCCCAGAATCCCGTGTCCCAGGCGGGAACACAGGGGACTTGTCCGAGGTCATGAGGCCGGTGCCCGGCAAAGGGGGGCTGGACCTAGCGGGTCTGCTTCCGGGCGGTTCTCAGGCCGAGACGTGACTGACCAGCCTTCAAATACTCCTTTATGCTTGTTGACCACGTGCAGCAACGCGGGCTCCCAAAACACTTTGCACGGGAATCACGTGTCACACACACGCTTTGTGCTGCACCTTCCCGCTGAGTGCGAACCGCACGCGTGCAAAGGTCCGTCTGGGCCTCCCAGGGACGGCGGGGTAAAGCCCACGTCTGCCACGTCAGGCCTGTCTGGACTCTTCCGACGTTTATTTATACTTTTGGACGAAGAAAGAAAACAATGTTCTAAAAACTTTAGATGCACACGATTATCTCTTGCTGCCACGTGCGCAGAATCATCGCGTAACTCCCTTTAAGAACGTACAACATGCACTCGTTGATGATTTGGATGGTTTTGGCTCTTCGGCTTCCTGCCGAGATCTTTGAGAGACTGTGTTTTCAAGATGAACTAAAAACGACGGTCCCTCCGTTTTGCTTTGCTAGATATCGCCTCGCGTTACCCGACGCTGTGGACGGAGCAAGTCAAAAGCCGACAGAACAAAACCAACAAGCATTCAGGTAACGGGCCGGGCCACGGGTTTTGTCTCCTCGGGGTGGAGCGTGGATGGCATGTGTTTGCTTGGTTACGGCGTGAGCACCCAACTTCATAGTTGAGGTTTTGGTGTTTTTATTACGTGCTCTGCAGTCTCGGCAAAGTTTCTCCATGTGTGCCGAGCAAAGGCAGCTTCAGGTAAAGATGGCGATGTTTGATAAGTGTGTGTTTTTTGACTGAGTGTGAGGGATGTCGAAACACTTGACTAATTAAATTCAAAATCCTTGAAACTGCGTGATGGCTTTGCTACAAATCAGTGACAGACTTTACCTTTTTAAAAACATACGTATTTTATTATTGGTGTCAGAGAGGGAGGGAGTGGGAGAGAGAGAGAGAAACATCTGTGATGAGAGAGAATCATGGATCGGCTGCCTCCTGCAACGCCCCCCAATGAGTATCGAGCTCACAACCCGGGCCTGTGCCCCGACCGGGAATCGAACCCTGACCTCCTGGCTCATAAGTCAATACTCAACTGCTGACCACACTGCCCGGGCCAGACCTCACCTTTGAACCTGACATTGGACATTGGAGACAGGCGCGGGCTGGTCCGTGACCCGCTGTCCGTGAGAACCAAGCGTGTCTGTGTGTTCCCGGGCTGTCCCAGCCTGCACGCGCTCCCTCACCTCCCGATGAACCTCCCCCTGGTGCTCCCTGCGAGGACGCTGCATCCAGGGCTCAGGGTCCGCAGCCTGGATTCCTATGGTCTATTTCAAGGGGACATCGCAGACCTGCACACGCAGACTTCGTGTCAGAGTCTCGTCACCTGGGACTCCCTGCTTCCCCTCGTATGTAGATGTTCACAGTCTTTCCGACATTGGGGACACAGAGTAGTTTGATCGCCACGTGGACCTATGCACACTGTCAGCTCCACACACCCAGTGCCCGGCCACGTGCCCAGGTCTAGGGAAGGCTGGGGTCCCTGTGAGGGACCGGGGCATGAGCTGTGGTTGCTCAGGGACTCTGAGGAAGAGCGTGGGGGGTGAGGGGACAGCATGGCCTTGGCGGGGGTGGAGGGGGAGCGTGGCGAGCTCTGCACAGACAGCGCCTGCCTGTCCGTCTTCTGAGTCAGGTAATACCTGAGGGGACTCTGCCACCCATTAGCGTGGCCCCATTTCCCAGGTGGCTCCTGCACCCCGACACACGGACGCTATGTGTGCCCAGGCGTGTGATGCTGCCACAGAGGGAGGTGGGACTCGGGCCTGCCGGGGCTACCGTCCAGTGGCCGTGGGCAGTGTGGGGTCCTCACCAGGCATCCCCTGCCCTGCTCTGGGTAAACTGAGGCACTGACTTTTCTGTGTGGAGGACAACATGTTGGTGCTCCTCCTGCTGCCTCTGTCACATCAGTTCTGATCTTGCGGGGAGGAGATGTGTCTGACAGTCTGGGGGGGTCTGTCTGAGGATCGCTGTGTGATGTCCCCCCCTGGAGTCCTGGCGGCTGACAGCTATGCAGAGGGGCAGCCTCCCCCCCGCCAGCTCCCCGTCGCCCAGGCTGCCACGCCCGGACCAGCCAAGATGGCACTGACAGGGGCCACGCCCAGCCCTGGGGGCTGGCGTGTGTGGCCACAGGTGCTGCACCCCCGCCCCCACGCCCCGCTTATCTAGGGCTTTGGGGGGGAAGGACAGCTCGCAGCCGCGCTGCATCTGGGCCACTGGCCACTGGTCTCGTTATTTATTTCAAATCGGAGGTTGGTGATCCGCTAGTGCGTCTGCTTTCTGTCTCGGCCCGTGGCTCTCCCACATCCTGCGTGGGGCCGCACGGCCAGCCTTCCAAGACCCTCAGGCGTGGGGCTGGGGCCACGGACCCTGGGCACACAAGGGCCCCGCCCCAGGCAGAGACGCCTCCGGTTCACCAGCCTTTTCATTTACCGTCTGTGCAGGCTGTGCATGAGCGGAGATCAGGCCCGAGCGCTCCTCCCTGTGATGCACCCCCGCTTCCCTGGATAAAAGGGTTCCTCCCCTACTGACCCAGAGACCAGCCCACTGCCCGCCGCCTCCTGCGCACGATGTTCCCGGCGAGGATGGCTGAGGTTTTATTGCGCATTAAACTCGGTGCCAAGAGATAGCCATCTTTTGATTCTGCTCTAAGTCCTGGCGAACTGCATTCCCTGGGGAAGAGTCAGGCCGATTCTGTGTTCTTTGTTGGTTTCTAAGTTTTAAGATACTCTTCCTCCCGTTCTTTCATTCCATCTTTTAAATGCAAGCTTGCAAAAACATCAAACACCACGGAGACTCTTAAGCGATGAAGTTTGGCCATTTGAAGAGATTAAAATACGGAAAAAAGAACACAAGTAGCTCCTTTTAAATGCAGACTGAAAAAGTGAATCCTGCGAAAATATCAATTAATCCGCCTAAAAATGTGCTGAATTGACCCAGTTTTCCTAACTGTAAAGGGGTTTTTTCCTCATATCAGATGGGATCCTGAGATTTCAGTGTCCAAACTGTGGTTCTGTAACTGTCTGCCACTTCCCTCCCTGTTTTTATTGATGTCAGAGAGGAAGGGAAAGGGAGACAGAAACATCGATGATGAGAGAGAATCAGATCGGCTGCCTCTGGCACGCCCCTCTGGCCCCCGGGAATCTGGCCCACGACCCGGGCATGTGCCCTGACCGGGAATCCAACCCAGGGCCTGCAGACTGCAGGCTGGTGCTCTGTCCACTGAGCCACACCAGCCAGGGCTCTTCCTGGTCTTTTCATGACACGTTGGCCCATTTCCCTTTATCACCGAATCCTTTTCCATGGCCTGATGGACCACCGTCCATTTGTCCGTCCCCTGAAGGCATCCTGGTTGCTTCCAAGTCCAGGCAGTTGTGGCTGGAGCTGCTGTAACTGACCATGTGCAGGTTTCACTCGGACCTAAGTTTTCACCCATTTCAGGGGCATCACGGAGGCCATTGCTGGGCCTGAGCTGTGCAGCCTCGTCAGGAACGCCACACTGCCCACTGCCGTCCAGTGGCGCCCCATCGGCTCGCCCGCCAGCCGGGGGATGACTTGTCCACGGGATCCGGGATGTGGGCAGGGGGTGCAGGGCCCGGACACTAGGAAGGAGCGAGGTTACAGGGTGGCTCCTGCCCAGGCTCTGCCAGGGAAGGGGGGGCTCTCGCTCAGGTTCGCTCCTGAGCCCTGCGCTTCAGGGGTGATCTGCGGGTGGGGCCATGTGACAGGAGGCCGGTGGGGCCTCCTCGCCCAGCCCGGCTCTGCCCGGACCGCCGTGCGGGTCACACAGCCCCGCCCTCTGGCTCTGGCGTCCGGGGGCTCCTGCTCCTCTCCCACGGCCTACGCTCCTCTGGGTGTCGGCGCAGGACGGGCCACCGCACAGACTGGACCCGGCGCTGCCTTATTAGGCGTCGCTCTTGGTGCAGACTCGCCGCGTCCTGAGTCCTGGGAGCCGCACAAGTTAAATATTTAGAATCCGCTCTGTTTGCACATTCCTGCCAGACATGTCCGCAGCTTCCCCCCCCACAGGAGGAGGGCTCTGCTGCTCAGGTCGGCAGGAGGTGACTGGCCCTGGGCAGCGGGCTGAGCGGGCTGTGGCCGCACTGGCCTCCTGGGGGCCCGCTGACCGCAGGGCCGACCGCAGGGCTTGGTCTGCAGCTCCATGGTTAAACCCAGTTATTCTGTGATTTAAATTTTACAACCGATCATACAACTTTCATGGGCGTGTGTTTCTGATGCAGGACAGGTCCCCTCAGGATGGGTGTCCCTTCAGCAGGATGGGGTCTCCCCATCGGGACGGGGTCCCTCCAGTAGGACAGGGTCCCCCCCAGTAGGTCAGGGTCCCCTCAGCAGGACAGGGTCCCTCCAGCAGCCACCAAGGCCCATAGGATGCAGGCCACCGCCTCCCCCTTCCGTCCCCCCAGGAGGATGAAGAATGTGTCCCGGGTTTGGGTGTCTTTGTGACGGAAGGCAGGCCAGGTAGGGGGTCTGGCCTGATGAGGAAGCAAACCAGTTGCAAACGTGGGGGTCACCGGCTCAGGGAGCAGCAGGCTGGGGGGCGGGGAGGCTGGTCGCTGGGATGGCCCCAGCTGGGACTCCGTCGGACACACATGGTTGGCCAGTGGGCAGCTCTCCTGTAACCCTGGAGGCTTACCTGCCTCTGTGATTAGGGTGCTGCTGTCCTCGGGGTCACGGGTCAGGGCTCCCACCTCTGGCTCGGAGGGATGGCTGTCATTCCCTGATGGTGACGCTCTCATAGTAGCCAAGCAAACCCAGTGTCCATCCGCCTGTTGGTAGCACATGGCCGCCAACCAGCCATCAGCGGGTCAGCACATGGTGGTGCATAGGCTTGACCTCGGGCCCCTGCGGCTCTGAGTCCAGCCCAGACCAGGGCTCCCAGACTTGGCTCCTCAGGGACCAGAGTCTCAGAGCCGAGGGAGGGAGGCCGAGGTCAGTGTGGAACAGCCTGGCCGCCCGGAGTTCGGGTCGCCCTGTCCTGTGAGCTGAGCCGGCCGGAGGCTGGTCCAGGAGGTCGCTGCCCGGGGTCACACTGAGCCACCGAGTGAGGCTTCCCGGGCGGGGCCCCGAGAGGGTGGGTACGCATCCGCTCTGGGTGAGACCGGCTGTGCGACTCTGGAAAGGGCTTCGCCTCCTGCCCCGCACCCTCAGGCGGCCAGTGTGGGGCCACACCCTACACGGGGTCAGAGGGTGAGGGTCGCATGGAGCCAGGGTGGCTCAGGAGGGAGGGCGGGCAGTGGGGTGAACTCAGGCACCTGTGGACTCGAATCCAAGTTCCTGGGAGTGGTCGGCCCCGTGCCTGGCTGGACAGGCCCCTCGGAGGCTGAGGGAGACTCTGCCGAGTGAGAGCACTGAGATGCTGGAAGGTGCGCAGAAATGGGGCCTTGTTTTCTGTAAAGTCTGTCCCGTCGGAGGCCAGCCTGGTCCCCAAGCCCTTCCTGCTGCTGCTCTAGTGGGTCCGTCCATCTGGCTCCGAGTACCTCCTTGCAGACCAGGGACCAACTTCCCTTCACATTCGCAGGTGGCTGCATGCAGTCCCCAGGGGAGCTGGTGCGGGCACTCAGCATGGACTAGGCTTGGGGGGTCACGAGCTGTGCCAGGAGGGCCCAGGATGTGGTGGTGAAGGGACTAGGGTTGCCAGGGGCAGGGAGTGGGGGCTTGTGGCACCCAGGCCCTTGCCGGGGACCATGACTGCGAAGGGGAGAGTGGAAGGGGTTTGGGAGGTGCTGTGCAGAGTTGGGCTCTGTGTGAGGCTGTTTGAAAACGGAATCACAAAACAAAAACAAACAAACAAAACAAAACAAAACAAACAAACAAAAAACCGGAATCACTTTTCCCGTTAAATGTCATGGAAGTGGAATTAGCTGCCCCAGGCCCCGAAGGACCCTGTGTTGCCCATTCTCATGTACAGCACTTGTCCATTGCACTGTCTCATCTAATCTGATTAAAGAGTAATATGCAAATTAACCCTCACTCTGTTACACATAAGCCACACTCACCAGCCAAAACATGCTCACCAGCCAATCAGAGCAACGATATGCAAATTAACCCAGCCTAGATGGCGACTGGCAGCTACAGAGCTAGAGCAAACAGGAGGCCAGCGATGGAGGAAACTGCCTGCCTAGGCAGGCTGTGGCCTCCGCTCAAGGCAACAAAGTTTCAATTATAGAAGATAAATAAACCCCAGAAACCTGCTTCCGGCCAACCTCGCTGGGACCTTGGGTCAATGGGAGCTTTGGCCAGCCTACAAACAGCCCTTAACCCCTCATCCAGGCTGGCCAGGCACCCCAGTAGGGACCCGAACCCTGAAGGGGCAGTAGCCAGCCTGAAAACGGCCCTCAACCCCTCACCCAGCTGGCCACACCCACATGGAGTGAGGGTTCCCACTGGGGGGCTTGCCAGGCTGGCCAGGCATGCCAGCAGGTGGACATCCCCTGAGGGGTCCCAGACTGTGAGAGGGCACAGGCTGGGCTAAGGGGCTGAGGGCCCCCCCCCCGCCAAGTGCACAAGTTTTTGTGCACCGGGCCCCTAGTCTATAAATAAAAACTAAAGACAAAGGAGCATAATGTGTAACAAGAGGAAAGGAGATGCACAGCAGAACATGGAGATGCGATGGTATAGCAGCAACAAAGCAAGACACATGGACACACCCACCACGGTTTCCGGAGGCGTCCACTCGAGTTAACGGGGAGCTGACTCACCCCCACTCGCCCTGTTGCCCGAGGGATGTGCTGATCAACAGGCTCAGCGAAGGGGCTGTCAGTGGAGAGGGAGCCGTTCAGGTGGGAGACGGCTGAGCCCCGCGCCCCTGGAACCACACGTCCCTGAGAAGCTGCAGCTCCCGTGGGAGCCGGTTCACCAGACTCAGCGGCAGAGGTAACAGCTGCTCGGCCAGACGTTTACAGGAGCAACACGGCTCCCCTGACAGGCAAGGCCGCCTCGCGAGCTCACCCTCGGCAGAGCCTGAGAGCCTTCATGTCCTCCCTGAGGACAGTCCATGGCTGTCCCAGGAGGATGTCTGTGGCCGCACCTGTGCCCAGAGGGTCACCCCATAAATCCTGCCACTGGCAAAGCTTCGCAAAAAATCCAGGTGAGCAGGTGAGATCAGCGATGCGTTTCCATTTCCCAGGCAACCGCAGGGAGTGTGTTGCGGCCATTACCACGGTCACAGCTGCGTCTGCACTCAGCTCAGCCCCTGGGCTTCCTCGCAGGGTCTAACATCCTTGCTAGCCATTCCCAGTCACCATGGGAGCAAAAACCTCTCCTTTAAGACACCGAGTGACACAGGGACAAGCTGTGTGTGTGTCTGTTTTTTAAAATTTGTTTTTATTGAGTTTTCAGAGAGAGAAGAAGGGAGAAGGAGAGAGAGAGAAACATCCATGAAAGAGTCACCGATCGGCTGCCTCCTGCATGTCCCCCGCTGGGGTCAAGCTCGGCATGTGCCCTGACCAGGAATCGAACCAATAACCTTTGGTTCATGGGTTGATGCTCAACCACCGAGCCATGCGGCTGAGCTGCTCATGTGTCTGTTTGCTGAGCAAGATCATGAGCTGCTGCAGGACTTGGAGGAGGCAGATGGTGTGAGCTCAGCGCACACCGGTGGTTCCCAGGACGCAGTGGCCGCGGCCTGTGTGATTGAGGGGGGAGCTGCGTGCAGGAACCCGTGGGGCTGGGCCACCTGCCAGCCCCTCACTTGAACCTGGCACCGCGAGCCCTTCCTCCGTGTCTGTCCAGAGCACGAGTCAGCTGAGTATCAGTGTCACGAAGACCAGGTGCCCAGGCCCATGTCAGACTCTGCTAGAGTCAGAACTCTGCTGCTTAAAGTTCTTAACTTACAGACAGAAAAAGAAATTCGCTTCTGGGTAGCGAAAGCCACAGGGGACATGGGGTAGCCCACAGGCCTCGGACTGCGGCTTCCAGGGTCCCGGAGCGGCCCCTGGTCCAGACACTTGCAGATCAGTGCCTTCGCGGCCCAGGGCGCGAGCATCCGCGTGGCCATGCCCGCGTGGCCCTCTGCAGCCTGAGCTGGGCCCGGCCACGGGCCAGAGCGCTCCTGGAGGAGCGATGCCTGCGCCCACCCGGGGTCCCCCGCACCTGTCGTTCAGGCAGCGGTGTGAGCACCTGCTGTGAGACGTTGCTGACCCGACGCGTCGGCCTGGAGGACAGGGTCTCGCTCCCTCTCGCTCGTGCGCGCTCCGCGGCCTGCGGTCAGACAAGGAGCTGCCCTCGGGACATAAGAGAACCTTAAGGGCCCACTGATTCCTGTTTCTCCCGGGACATCCACAGGAAAACGCGCTTGAACAGGCGGCTGGCAGCCACGGCGACCTGCGGTGCTAGCCCCTCGCACACACGTGCAGGGAGCGGTGGGTGCCCCGTGGAGGTGTTCCTAAGCAACGCCTCCCTGTCCTGAGGGCCAGGCCTTCGCTGTGCCCTCCGGGCCTGTGGCGTTCTGTGCTGTTCCACGCGCAGCCCCCCTCGGCCGCCCGCCCTGTGCCCCAGCTGCCTCGCATGGCCGGCCGTGGGCT
>PVJC01052735.1:0-11041 GCA_004026665.1 Murina feae
AAGAAATGGTCAATTTCAATATTATGCTGTTATTAGATTAGAATTTATGTATAAAATTGATTTCATATACAATCTTGTATAGATATTTTTCCACACAAAAGCTTTATAGCTTAGGTAAATCAAACATGTACAAATGTGTACTGGGAGTATAATTCATTTAAATGTAATGTTACAATTTCTATTAGACATTATTATACACTAGGGGCCTGGTGCACAAAAGTTTGTGCACTCAGGGGTGGGGGGTGCCCCTCAGCCCGGCCTGTGCCCTCTTGCAGTCTGGGACCCCTTAGAGGATGTCCACCTGCTGGCAAGCCTGGCCAGCCTGGGTGAGCAGCTGATGGCTCTTTGCAGGCTAGCCAAGCCCCCCAGTGGAGACCCTTACCCCATGGGGGTGTGGCCAGCCTGGGTGAAGGGCTGAGGGTTGTTGTCAGGCTGCACACAGTCCCTTCAAGGTTTGGGTCCCTACCCGAGGTTCCTGGGTGAGGGCCTGAGGGCCATTTTCAGGCTGGCCATAGCCCCTTCAGGGTTTGGGTCCTTACTGGCGTGCCTGGCCAGCCTGGGTGAGAGGCTGATGGCTGTTTGCAGTCTGGCCACAGCTCCCATTGACCCAAGGTCCCAGCAAGGCTGGCTGGAAGCAGGTTTCTGGGGTCTATTTGTCTTCTATAATTGAAACATTGTTGCCTTGAGCAGAGGCCATAGCCTGCTATGCAGGCAATGAAGTCTCCTTTTGCTTCAGCTCCGTGACTTCTATAATTGAGTCTTTGTTGCTTTGAGCCAGCTGAGGCAGGCAGTTTCCTCCAAACAGAAGCCTCCTGTTTGCTCTAGCTCTGTGGCTGCAGGCCGTCATCTTGGCTGGATTAATTTGCATAGGGTTGCTCTGATTGGCTGGTAGGCATGGCTTGGCTGGTGGGCATGGCTTAGGTGTCTCAGAGTGATGGTTAATTTGCATATTACTTTTTTATTAGATTAGATTATAGGCTTCTGATATCATATATGAATAAGAAATACAGGCATTCAATTATATATGTGTGTATATGTGTATATATATGTATGCACATATACATATGTGTGAATATTTAACAGATAAAGCAATGTAAGCTCAAGAAAAGGGGCTGATTCAAGGTCACACACTGAAGCAGTGATCTCAGAGGGCAAACACATGGCTCTTTGTACAGTGTCATGATTGATTCACATGCAGAATTCAATGGCAGGTAATGCTGGCCTTGATTTCTCTCTCTCTCTCTCCCTCTCTCTCTCTGTCTTTCTCTCTCTCTTTCCCCACCCACTCTCCATCCACATATTATCATCTATTGCATCATCTATCCATCATCTATCTAACATCTATCTATTCATTCATTCATACACCTATGCACCTATTATCTATCATCCACCCATATGAAGGGTATTTTTAATCATACAATAATTGAGTGATTTTTCAACAGCATGAACAACCTGTTTGTGCATTAGGCAAAGCTGGCCCAAGTCTAACTAGTTCTTACTTCACGTTTCTTTAAAGCAGAGACTTTTCTTAAACTTCTAATTTTATGAAGCCAGCAGTGGAGCCTTCAGTGATTAGCTTAGAAAAACTCAGACAATTCAATCTACTTCTGAGTGCTTTAAGCATTTTATCTGTAAAATAAATAAAAAATTAGACTCGCCTTCTTCAAAAGAAATGCCAAGGGTGTAAACACGCCCTTACTGTGGTTTCTGCAGGAACTTGCATCATGTCGGCTTCCTGGACAGAGGGCTGCTCACAAATGGACCGACCTCATAGTGAGAACACAAGCCCAGTATGGGATCTAAACACTGTTTGGTTGCATATCAAGCAACAGCTTGGGTTTCTGTGCTTTCTGAGTGTGATCTGAATAGGGCAGCCTGGCTTGCCACACAAGTTTTTGGCAAGTGATGAGGTTTACAACGAACTGTCTTCTGTGGGCTCCTGTGTAGGAGCATTTTAAAGGGCTTTATCCAGAAGCCAAAAGTAACAGCGGTACTGTTATCAGATGGAGTGAGGTCCATACTTCAGAGCTCTGTGTTTGGGTTGCTTGGGTTTGAATAGAGGAGGTGAAAGAGTCTCATCAAGAGCACACTTGCAATAAGTAGGTGCTCAGTAAACATTTGTGGGTATGACCCACTAACCTTGGAAATCAGCTGAGGCTCAGAGCTTCACATTAATTCTAAAGATAGCCCTTTTATTCTCTGGGTAATGGATGAGTCTGGCTCCCAACTCCCCACCTCCTGCAGTGCCCACCATTCATGAAGGCCTAACTGTTCCTCTGCCAGTGGCACCTCATTCGGCAGAACTTATCTTATGAGCTCATGATGCCAACGCAGGAAGTGAAAGATGGGCCTGTCTGAGATGGCTTTTGCTTAGACTGGATGCTAAGGATGCTTACTCAAGCTTGAGATACATTTCAATTTTTCAAATTTTTTTTTTACCTTTGAGGCTTCTTATGGTCCATATCAGTGTGTGACTAAGTCCTGCATGTCTCTGGGTGTGATAAGTATTCCCTACATTTCCATCTATCATCTCCATTATGAAGACTAGCACATCCATCTCCAGGACAAACCCTTCATGAATTATTTATTATCAGAGCTGTCTTCACAAAAGTTCTCATGCCTATGTAACACCTGGATTATAATTTACTTAATATTTTTTCTTTAAGTTGATTTACTCTTTATATATCTTTCTATATATACCTACTAGATATTCAGTGCACTCGAGGGGAGAGGGGTGGTCCCTCAGTCTAGCCTGTGCCCTCTCGAAGTCTGGGACCCCTCATGGGATGTCCACCTGCTGGCTTAGACCCACTCCCCAGGGGATCAGGCCTAAGCTGGCAGTCAGACATCCCTCTGGAAGCACTGGAACCCTCAGGAGATGTCCACTTGCCAGCCAGGAATAGGCCTAAACTGCAGTCAGACATCCTTAGTGCTGCTGAAGAGGCAGGAGAGGCTCCCACCACCACTGCTGTATTGGCAGCTGTCAGCCTGGCTTGTGGCTTAGCAGAGTTCTCCCTGTGGGAGTGCACTGACCACCTGTGGGCAGCTCCTGAATTTAGCATCTGCCCCCTGGAGGTCAGTTTGTGTTATAGTGACCAGTCATTCCCAGTCATTCTGTTAGGGTCAATTTGCATATTACCCTTTTATTATATAGGATACCCTATATTAAGGTGATCAGATTTTAACATTGGTAAAGTGGGACACCATTGACTGCTTGGCTGCCGAAAACCATATATTCCTTTCCTGTTCTCCCACTGTTCCCTAGCTTGTCGTGCATTCTTTCCAAAAATTGTGACTTTTTTAAAACGCCGTGGGATGTGGGACAAATTGTTAAAAATCGGGACTGTCCCGCCAAAAGCAGGACGTCTGGTCACCTTACCCTATATGCATATCTAAATCTATGTCTATATTATCTGTCTATAAAGCGTTTTATCACTAAGAGAAATAGAAAACCCAGGATTACTTACAATAACTACTTAACACTCTTTGAGTTTTTGTGAGGCACCAGATAGTCACCAAGTTCTATTGATTTGTTCAAAATCAACTTAAATTTGGTCTTATTTCTCCTTCCCCACTGCCAAAGGGCTAGATTTGGCAACAGACTCTTTCAACTTTGTCTCTGTCACTTAATTCTCCAGCTACACCAAACGATGTGCACCACATTTCATTATTCTGGGATGCACTTTTTTCACGTTTCTATATCTCCGAAGCCAGCAAGCACATTGCAATTGGTGATGAATGACGGAGTGATTGGCAGCATTTTTCCACTTTAGTGGCACACGTGAGAATTGAGATCAGTGGCATCTGCCCCTGATTCCCTCTGCCTGGGGCTGCCCTTCCCCCCTGCCCCTTACCTGCCTTCTTTCTCTTCAAGGTAAAACTCGGGAACCCCTTTGTTTAGGAAACTTTCTCAGGCTTTTCTTCCCCCAGCTGATTCAGGTATGTCCTTCTCTGCATTCCCATAATATTAGCACACATTTCTACTATTATCATCCCACATTTTATTATAAACGTCTCTGTGGGGATCTGTGTCACCCACAAGACCGCCCCTTTGCAGAGAGTGACTGTGTCATACTCAGTACAGCCACCACACTCCACTGATTAGGGGCACAGCAGTGGCCTTGGGTAAGTTAACTTCCCTTAGGGTTGTTGGGGAATTAAGTTAGTTAATGCATGTGAGAGCATAACACAGCCCAGCATATACCCATCACTATACAAGCATTAGTTTTTAATAATATCTTTCTATTCCCAATTCCAGCATAAAATAAAGGCCAAAAAGTGCATTACAATTAAATATGTCTGTCATGCTTGATTTTAGGGAGATAAAACTTGCTGCTTTCTGGCTGGGAAGTCTCTATCCACAGAGATGGTGACACATCTGAGTTGTCCAAATAAAACTGATCTTTTCTAAGGACAGTAGATCATAATCCATTTTATCCACTGAACCTCTTCAAGGCCATAGATTCATGCTGACTATTCAATGAAAAAGTAACTAAAAAGTCACAATTCTCGCCCTCACAATTTTTTTTTAAACTGAGACATTTTATTTATTTATTATGGTTTTTAAAAGATATATTTTATTGTTTACAGAGAGGAAGGGAGAAGGGTAGAGAGTTAGAAACATCAATGAGAGAGAAACATTGATTCAGCTGCCTCCTGCACATTCCCTACTGGGGATGTGCCTGCAACCAAGGTACATGCTCTTGACGGGAATTGAATCTGGGACCCTTCAGTCCTCAGTCTGATGCTCTATTCACTGAGCCAAACTGGTTAGGGCTCTTTATTTATTTTTTTAATCCTCACCTGAGGACATGCTTAGAGAGAGGACGTGGAGAGAGAGAAACATTGGTTGGTTGCCTTCCCTATGTGCCCCAACGGGTGATGGAGCCTGCAACCCAGGCATATGCCCTGATTGGGAACCAAACTGGTAACCTTTTGTTGCAAACACTGAAACTCAACCAAGTCACCCTGGCCAGGTGCCCTCACAATTTTGTCCATTTTATAAAATTTTTCATTTATCTAACACTTAGATAAATGAAAATAAATATCAGAGTGGGTGAGGGAAAGCACATTTGCTCACCAGCTGATGTCATTTGAAATCATGTTTGTCCCCTGTGTGTTTTGCATGAGACTAATTAGGAAAAGAAAAACAAAAGAAATATTCTAGACACATCTGGCTCGTGCCACCTTTTCTGTTAAACACTGAATTATTTGACAATCATCATCTGAACTTCATTGGCTGGTTCAGAGATTGGACATTTCTCTCATATATCAGGAGCCAATTTAGTTTAGGATAAAGTCAGTAAGGGATATGGAAGAATAATTTACAACAAAGGTCTTTTTTTCATTTAATTTTTAAAAGGAGTATATAATTCTAATCACCAAATGCTAACACAAGGTTTGGGTCTGTATTCATTGTTGATAGATGAAAAGTTAGAGGGAGGGACAACAAAACATATCTGTCTCTCAGCCAGTCTAGATGTGGCTATGTCAGCATTTCAGTGTGACACAGAGTTTTCTGATTTCTGGGAATATCTCAATATTTTAATTTTTGATCCTTTCTCTGAAAGCAGATGAATTCAGGTTGAGGGTCAGATGTTGCCTCCAAACTAGTATTTTCCTAACCTGATGCCTAGAACTGATTAGCAGCTAAATTAAATCCCCTCCAAATAGTTCTTTAAGCTAATTTTTTTAGTAAATTTAAGAAGTCTTACATATCCAGCTATTAAAGGTAAGAGAGCCCAGAGTTGGCATATGATGGACACTTACTGATATCTGCTGTTACTTGGAGGCAGCTACACTACACTCCCAAAAGCAGGTTATGGAAGTTGCTCTGGACACACACCTGTCAACAGCTGGGGCTGAGGGGCAGCTTGTGAAGACAGAACAATCTTCTGCTTGGAAATGATGGTATTGGCATCATGCTGATGAATATCGGAGTCAACAAACTCCTCACATCACTGTTTCAATGTAGGGAAAATCGTGAGATTTAGAAAATTCTTAATGAAGTAACAGGAACCAAATAAACAAAATCCAAGAATTTGTTACATCCCACATATGATCCAGCCTCTACAGATAATCTCCCTCTAGAAAATTATATGTGTGTACATGTTGGGGTATGTTTTAGAAGTGTGGGGGGACTCCATCTTTTTGTGCTAAAACACTGAGTCAGTCTTGTTCATCCTGGGTACTGCCAGCCGGTGTTGCATTTGTACTCACCTTTCCAGCATACGACATGAAGTCTTGGTAACATAACCTGAGTCCGGGTCAGTTTTTGCTCTCATTTCCTGTAACAGATATTTCAAATCTTTCCCACTCTCCTCCTGTCCTTTCTTCCTCCCGCTGCTCTTGTTCTTGGCAGTCCCCTTTTGTTTCCCAGAGACCTTGGAGCTCTCCAAAAGAACAACATCATTTGCTGGGATGGCCTGAGTGAGGCTCAGCTTCCCTCTCTGTGTCACACTGAACCTCATCATCTTTTTGCTACCCATACCCTGGATCGATTCCATCCTGCCTTCTCTCCACCTATTCCTTTTCAGTTCTCTAATGACAGTCAATATTTTATTTGTTAATCATCAAATGTCTGAAGCCCTATTTTCTTTTCCTTTTGAACACTCCTTCTAGTTTTGCTCAACTACTCACATGATTTTAATTAGCCCCTAGATGTTTAAGGTTTTAACATGCACTCCACTTGCTCATCTCTTCAACTTTCACATCCATATACCCACTGGCCTGTAGGTAGAGCACAGGAGGTTTTGTCTCGGTGTAGAGGCTGATGTATGCTGTGAGCTTACTTCAGCATTTCAGATCTTTTTGGCACACCAGGGAGATGGCAACGCCCACCTGAGCCCCTCCCAGAGCCGCCTACACAGTACCCTGACCTTTCATTGGCTCCCCTGAGATGGTGTTCCATGATTGGCCACCTCCACCTATAAATACCTGTACTTGCTCAATAAAGTTAGACCTGCGTCCCAGAACCTGGTCTCCAGAGTCGTGCATGCAAGCATCCTATGCCAGGGGCTCCGCCGTCCTCACCTCTGGGAAATCCCCTGCTTCACTGGCCTAATGGGCATCTTTATTTGGGAGACTTTTCCAAATCAACATGTATGAATTGAACCCAACCTACTCCTTCCCTCCTGTTGCCAGTCTCAGTGAATGGTGCCCCCAACCTTGAAGTTGTCAAACCTAAATCTTAAGTCTCATTTTTGACTCATTGATTCTTTTTCACTCTCTTAATCAACAAGAGTTTTTAGGTCCAGCTTCTAAGTGCATTTTAGTTCTACTTACTTCTCTACATTCTCCATGGAATTGCCCTAGTTTAACACAATATCATCTTCCTTTTTAAAAAATATATTTTTATTTATTTCAGAGAGGAAGGGAGAGGAAGAGAGAGATAGAAACATCAATGATGAGAGGGAATCATTGATTGGCTGCCTCCAGCACATCAGACTGAGCCTGCAACCCAGGCCTGTGACCTTGACTGAAATAGAACCTGGGACCCTTCGGTCTGAAGGCAGACACTCTATCTACTGAGCCAAACCAGCCAGGGCACAACATCATCTTTCATCAGAAATACTTTCCAAGAAAAATTCCTTATCAGATACTTGTTAAAAACCATAAGACATTTTATTCAGGCTATTGTGGTAGAGGAACAAGCCTGAACTCAACCTCCAGCTGCAGAGGAGACAGGGCATTTGAAAGGAGAATAAGGGAGAAGGGAAGAGGAGAGAACAGGGGCTTAGAATATTAGAGGGATGGAAAAGTATAAAATCAGATAGAGAGCTCAGTGTGTCTAGATCATCTGCTAACTGGTGATGAGCAAGAGTGCATGTTGAAACCCTAAACATCTAGGGGCTAACTAAAATCATGGGGTCAGCCCTAACCGGTTTGGCTTAGCGGATAGAGTGTCGGCTTGTGGACTCAAGGGTCTCAGGTTCGATTCCAGCCAAGGGCATGTACCTTTGTTGCGGGCACATCCCCAGTGGGGAATGTGCAGGAGGCAGCTGATCGATGTTTCTCTCTCATCGATGTTTCTAACTCTCTATCCCTCTCCCTCCTTCTCTGTAAAAAATTAATAAAATATACTTAAAAAAATAAAATAAAATCATAGGGTCCTACCCAAACACAGAGATTGGAAGACAAGGACTCTATCTTTCTTGATGATTACAGTTCGAAGGGATGGACCCCAGGGCCTTAAGAAAGACATCTCTGGATTGTAAAAGGAACAAGTAAAAGGAACAGAGAAAAGATTCACAATTGCAAATTCTTAAAAGTAAATGCACTAAGTCATGAGAGGCCAAGAGGCCTTTAGTCAGGTTTGACTATAACAAACAGCATTGAATGTTCTCAGGCAGGCATTCAAGGTCGTGGAAGTTGTTATCCTAGGGACAAAGCCTTGAGCTGATATAAACTAGGCTACTACTTGTTGAAGTCTCTTGGTGTGGGGGTGAACAAAATCATCTGTGCTGAAAGTTGCAGCTCTTATTGGCCAAAGTTGAGGACTCATTGAAAAGGGGGGGGTGACTTTTCAGAGCCTGACTAGAGTGTGACCAAGGAGAGAGTCCTCACACTGCTCTCACACAAATCGTCTGTGGTAGGTTGTCTCAAATATGATTCCCAGGAATTCCTCCGACCCCTGCACCAACATGTCACTCCTCCTGTACAGATGTGGATGTGAACAAAACCAACTCCACCTCTGCATCTCAGATTACATTTCATTTTTAAGTTTCATGCTAAGACCTATGACCAACTTCACTGTCCTTAGCCAACATATCAAAGCCTCTGGTTGATGATTATCTGTGTTCCTTAAAAAACAGCCATAAATATTTTGGTTAGTAACAGCCAGAATGACATGACAACCAAGATAAATATAAAACCAGAGATGGTATCTATTATAAGCAATAATCTATCATAAGACCACAAGGAGCCATAGCTCCTGGCATTGCTGCATTCTTTGTTCCTTTGTCACATCAACCATTAGAACCTAAGTTATACTATTTAAAAAGTACAGTAATTGGAGTCTGTAGCAGAGAATAATCCATGCAGAATTTCTGTGTCACCTGTTCTACTCCCATCCAATTTTCCCTCAAGTAAATTACCCTACAGTAAATTTTGTGAAATTCTACAGAGTTCCCTGCATCATTCTTCAGTCTGAAGACAACTTCTCATTATACTCTCATTATACCTTTGCCCTACCATCAAATACCTCCTAACAAGCGGCGGGGACTATTTTCTTCTCCCTGAATTTGTTTTGTAACTTGTTTTGATCAATCATCAGATCATAACAAATTTTGGGCCCTTAAGAACCATTTTACTTTCTTAGAACCCTCAGCTATGATTTAAGTAGTCTGATCCCACTGAAGAGAGAGAGATGCAGCCAGCCACCAGCATTCCAAGCACTCGGCTTAGGCCCCAAACACAGGACTGAAGCTATTGTGGGTGTCCACCCTCAGCACACACCGCCAAATAGAGTCAAATAAAGATCTAGTGTAATGCCTTCTTAAGTAGAGAAGGGCCATCTCCACAAAGCCCCGTTCAAATTATAGAAGCAGGAGCTAATAAATGCTTGTTGTTTTAAGCTGTTATTAAGTTTTGGGTGGTTAGTTTCACCTTTGAATTTACCACATCTCTTTATTGTACTTTCCACACTTTGCTTGAGAAATTCAGAGTGGTCTTTGGAAAATATTTCATTTCTCTATTACATTTTTCTACACCCCATTAGCTGACATTTTTTAAGAAAAAAAAAATAGTTAACGTCAATGATTTAATTCCAAGCATATGAATTCAAACTTCTGATGACTTTGGTTAACCTCAGATCAATATTCTCTGTATCTTCATGTTTAGGTTTACAAATAGATTGTTTTTATTATGAGCCATTTCAGTGAGGTCAATGTGATTAGAGTGATGGATAATGTAAGACTATTCTTATGGTTTCTGAATCACTTTCCCCAATGCCAGTTATCACAACCACAGAGTTGTAGTTAAATGTGTAGTGTTAGTGGAGATAATTTTTCCAGTTTCCCTAGTGAACTATGAGAAATTTAAGCTTATTTATAAATATAATTTGTAATTCTGGCTCTTATATTAGGAGACATAACAAAATTTTGAGGTTATATGTCAATCAGTAATATATTATACTAGGGGCCCGGTGCACAAAAATTTGTGCACTGGGGGGGGTGGGGTCCCTCAGCCCGGCCTGTGCCCTCTCCCAGTCTGGGACCCCTGTGGGGATGTCCACCTGCTGGTGTGCCTGGCCAGCCTGGGTGAGGGGCCAATGTCTGTTTGCAAGCTGGCCAAGCTCCCCTGTGGAGACCCTCACCCCAGGGGGTGTGGCAAGCCTGGGTGAGGGGCTGAGGGCAGTTTTCAGGTTGGCCACAGCTCCCACTGACCCTCCGGGCCACCCGCATGGGAAGCCGATGGTGGGGTGGTGCTGGCTACCCCATGGCCTGGCTCCCGCCCGGGAAGCCGATGGTGGCGCTGGCCACCCCATGGCCTCCTGGGTGAGGGCCTTGGGGCTGGCTGCCTGGTCCCCGCACGCCCCCCAGGCTCCCGCCTGGGAAGGCATCCACAGGCCCAAGGCCCCGGATGCCTTCCCAGGATGGAGGCTCCCAAGATGACGGAGACCGAAGCCCCGGAGAAGCCGCACACTGGGGCTGCGGCCTCTGCCATCTCGGCTGGGCTAATTTGCATGCAGCAGCTCTGATTGGCTCATGGGCGTGGCTTACCCCCGTCCCGGAGAAATGGTTAATTTTAATATTACGCTTTTATTAGTTAAGATTAACAATATATCAAGAAATAATATATTATACTAGAGGCCTGGTACATGAAATTTGTGCATGGAGGAGGAGTCCCCTTAGCCCAGCCTGCACCCTCTCCCATTTGGGACCCCTTGGGGGATGTCTGACTGCTGGTTTAGGCCCAAATCAGACATCCCCCTCCAAGTCCTGGGCAATTGGCTCCTAATCGCTCACCTTCCTGCCTGCCTGGTTGCCCCTAACTGCCCCCCCCCCACCAGTCTTATCTCCCCTCACTACTTCTACATATG
>PVJC01052736.1:0-11053 GCA_004026665.1 Murina feae
GACAGGAGTTAGCCATGGAAAGGGAACCCCAGAAGTCTGCTTAGAAAATGTTGTCAATTCCTGATCATCTCCAAGACTGCAGAGCATGAGAGGAAAACAGGAGACACTGTAGGAAACAGATGCCAGGAAGCTGAGGTTCCAAAGGTCAGTGGACACAGGTGCTGGAAAGCTGCGATTCCAAAGTTCACTGCTAGAAAATTGTTGGGAGTTGGAGCCCAGTTAAAGCTGAGAGACGTTGGTGTGAGACTTCAGACATTCAGTTGTAACCCCACAAAGGCCACACCTTAGGAAGAAGGATCACATCCTAGAAATATAAGTAAAACTAAAATAGACCAAACCTAACAAAACACTAAACCAGGCCTATCAGAACAAAAAATTCAACATCTTTCAAAGGAAAAATAATTCACAGCCCCTATTATATTTTTACCCACAATGTTCAACATACAATTAAAAATTACTAGACATGCAAAGAAGCAAGAAAAGTAACCAATAAAAAAGGGAAGCAGATCCAGAAGTCATTCAAAGAGTGACTATGTCATCAAAGTAACTGTGATGAATATGTTCAAGAAAAAGGATGAGAACATAATCAAATGGATAAAAAGGTAGTGTCTTCTAAGAGGGAATTAAAATCCATCCCAGGAAGGAAAAAGGTGTATCATAATCAAACCACTGGAAAATAAAAAGTAATGAGGAAATTTTGTAAGTAACCAGAAAAAAAATAAGACACAGCTTCTCAATCTTGGCACTATTAACAATTTGAGTCAGATAATTTTTGCTGTAAGGAACTTTTCTGTGTCTTCCTCCCAGCCAGGTTGAGACAATCAAAATGCAGGGTGTCCCCCACAAAAGTATACAAACAATGTCTGTAGATTCTATTACATTTTGAAAATGAAATGTATTTTAATAAATACTGCCTTTATAATTATTCAAAGTGTGTATACATTTTTGGGGGACACCCTGCATATGCTTACATTACCAAATGTCTCCTGGGGAGGGGCTAAAAGACAAAATCACTCTCAGGTAAAAGCCATTCATCTAAGGGAACAACAGGAAGAAATATCATTGACTTCTCAGTATAGAGTTACCTCAAAAAAATTAAAAATGGAACTGCCTTATTATCCAGTGATTCCACTTCTGAGAATATATCTTAAGAAACCCAAAAGATGGAAAAAGATGTACCATGAAAATACAAACCAAAAGAAAGCTGATGTGGCAACATTAATAGCAGACAAAATAGACTTTAAGGCAAAAAGTATTATGAGAGAAATGCAAATTAAACGACAATGAGATATCTATCATCTCATAAAACTTTTTGCCTTAAAGTTTATTTTGTCTGCTATTAAAACCATAATGTTACCATTTCACACAACAGAATATTTACAACTAAAAGGACTAACAGTACCAAATATTAAACAAGATTTGGAGCAACTGAAACTCCATACACTATTGGTGGGTGTTGCCCGACCCAATTAGAGCACTGTTTGACAATCTCTTATAAAGTTCAATATCCATCTACCCTTTAAGCCAGCAATTTCATTATTAGATATATAGCTAAGAGAAATGAAAAAAAGATGCCTATACAAAGACTGCTCACAAATGTTCCTGGCAGCTTTTAATCATACTAGCGAAAAAGCAGTAACAATCCAAATTCATCAATAGATGAATAATGAAACTGTGTATATTCACAATGAATACTATTCAGCAATAAAAAATAATGAGCACTGATACAAGCAATTGAGATGGATTTTACTTTACGAAACTGCTAATTTCAATACTGCAAATGATAAAATTATGCCCCATGCTAAAATTAAAATTCACTCATTTCTTTATGTGCCTGTCTCTATACAGTGGAAATATAAATGGTCTCTGTCCTCATGAAGGTTACACTACAGTAAAGGGAGGGAGAATAGACATACCCAACATATGTGAAAAGTGCTATGGGAAGAAAAATGAGCTTCAGACTCCACGGAATGGTCACAGAAGACCTCACCAAGAAGATGACCCATGAAAAATAGAGTCCAAAGCAAGTGGAGGACTAAACCACATGGATAGCTGGGAAAACTGTTTCACCTAGAAATAAGTCAAAGTCTCTAGGGTCAGAGTATGAACAACATGTTTGAGAAACAGCAATAAGGCCAATGTGACTGGAGCAAAAAAAAAAAAAGGCAGGGAGAGAAGTCGGAGATGAAGTCAGAGAGAGATCTTATTATATAGGAAGCAGAAGACCGCCACTGAGGACTTACGCTTTTGCTTCCAATGAGATGGGAAGCCACCTCTGGATGGTACAGAGTGTGACCTGACTTTTTATTATAAAGGGTCACCATGGTGCTGTCCTCAGAAGAACTGGAAGAAATCAGATCACTAGGAAGTGATCACAGTAATCTAGGCTGACACTGGCATGAGCAGAATACTGGTAAGGTGATGAACAATTGTCAGATTCTGCAAGTATTTTACACACATAGCCAACAGGATTTACTGATGGAATGACAGATAAATGTGAAAGAGAGAGGTCAAGGATGACTCCAAGGTTTTCGGCCTGGGCAAATGAAAGAATGGAGCTGCCATTTACTGAGATGAGGAAGATTGTGGGAGCAGCGGATGTAGAATAGGGGTTGGTGAGTGGCATAGGCAGTTTGGAGTTTAGTTTTGGCATTGCTGCCAAGAGTTGCTTTCAAGAGGACCAATGTGAGATGCGAGATGAGCAGTTGTATATATAAGACTAAAGTTTTGGGGAGAGATCTAGCTGAAGATATAAATTTGGAAGCTATGTATGTACAAGTGGTATTTAAAACCATGAGATTATTTATGGCAGTTTACACAGCTTAAAAATGATGGAAGGAGACTGGACTTGGGGTAGTGAACACACAATCTTATATAATAAACAGGTAATATTAACCCTCATGCCCTCACAAGATAACTGCCTATGACCAGGCTGGCAGGGGGGTTAGTGAAGGATGACCAAATGACTGAACAGCAGGCTGGCGGGGGGGCAGTTGGGGGGTGACCAGGCTGGCGGGGGGGCAGTTAGGGGCAACTAGGCAGGCAGGCAGGTGAGCAATTAGTAGCCAGCAGTCTAGGATTGTGAGAGGGATGTCCGACTGCCAGTTTAGGCCTGATCCCTCACTGTGCACAAATTTTGTGCACCGGGCTCTAGTGTAAAATACAGATGATGTATTATAGAATGGTATACCTGAAATCTATATAATTTTATTAAATAATGTCACCCCAATAAATTTTAAAAAAATACAATAGTTTTAAAAAACATCAATCCTGCCCTGACCAGTTTGGCTCAGTGGATAGAGCATCAGTCTGCAGACTGAAGGGTCCCAGGTTCGATTCCGGTCAAGGGCATGTACCTTGGTTTCGGGCACATCCCCAAGAGGGGGTGTGCAGGAGGCAGCTGATCAATGTTTCTCTCCCATCGATGTTTCTAACTCTCTATTCCTCTCCCTTCCTCTCTGTAAAAATCAATAAAATATATTTTTAAAAAAATAAGAGAACACTTTCTATAACATTCTATGAGGCCAGCAGCATCCTGATACCAAAGCTAGAGAAAGATTCCATTAGAAAAATATATACCAATATTCCTTATGAATATAGATACAAAAATCCTCAACAAAATACAACTAAACCATATCTGATGGCACATAAAGAAATATTACACATTAAGATCAATGGGATTTACCCTAGAAATGCATAGGGAAATCAAAGTATACATACAGCACATTAATAGGACAGGACTAAGGAGAACCACCACATGATCATCTCCATAGGTGCAGAAAAGCACCTGACAAAACTTCAACACCCCTCATGACAAAGACACTCAGCAAATTAAGAGTAGAAGGATAGCCTGGCCAGTGTGGCTTAATGGTTGAGTGTCGACCTATGAACCAGGAGATCATGGTTGATTCCAGGTGAGGGCACATGCCCAGATTGTGGGCTCAATCCCCAGTGGGAGCCATGCAGGAGGCAGCTGATAAATGATTCTCTCATCATTGATGTTTCTATCTCTCTCCCTCTCCCTTCCTCTCTAAAATTATATATATACTAGAGGCCCAGTGCACAAAAATTTGTGCACTTGGGGGGATCCCTCAGCCCGGCCTGTGCCCTCTCGCAGTCTGGACCCCTCAGGGGATGTCCACCTGCTGGCTTAGGCCCACTCCCCAGGGGATCAGGCCTAAGCTGGCAGTCAGACATCCCTTTGGTAGCCCAGGAGCCCTCAGAGGATGTCCACTTGCCAGCAGGAAGCAGGCCTAAGCTTCAGTCGGACATCCTTAGCACTGCTGAGGAGGCATGAGAGCCTCCCACCACCACTGCTATACTGCCAGCCCAGAGCTCCCCCTGTGGGAGCGCACTGACCACCAGGGGGCAGCTCCTGCACTGAGCGTCTGCCCCCTGGTGGTCAGTGTGTGTCATAGTGACCAGTCATTCCCAGTCATTCTGCTGTTAGGGTCAATTTGCATATCACCCTTTTATTAAATAGGATATTATATATATTTAAAGTAGGATAGCCTTTTCAGCAAATGTTGCTAGAACAATTGGATAGCTATATGTAAAAATTACCTTGTAATACATATAAAATTGTGATGTATGATTCTACTTACATAAAAACCTAGAAAATGCAACTATAGTTAACAGATTATTGTTTGCTTGGGGATGGAGCTATGAGGATCAGGAGAAAGGGATCACAAAGAGGCACATAGAAACTTTTGTGGGTGATAGATAGGTTCATTACTTTGGTTGTAATCATTTTATAGGAACCAATGTCAAGACTTATCCAATTGTATACTTTAAATATGTACAGCTTATTGTATGTTAATTATATCTCAATAAAGCTTTTAAAAATATTTTTAAATGAGCTATGTAAAAATATTAATTCCCAAACTGATATTTAGATTTAAACTGAATTGGTAATTTTTCCTATAATTTCCATCACTGTGATGAATACATATTAAAGTGAGTTGGTATCACAATGCCTAAGGGCATTTATTATAAACACACATTTTTGGATGAATTATAGACTTTAGAATATTAAATCTTGCCAATTTGTTAACTATACAATAACCATACCTCTTCAAAATGCAGCTAAGAAGAATCAAGAGTCAAAATAGATCTTTGGGTGGACAGGGGCAATCCTAAAATCCATGCCATCAAGTCCATGGACTTCAATGACTAGTGAAACTCCCTGCAAGGGCCTGTTCTAATCTGAAACATGCAAACAGCAATCTAGAACCATTTAGTTAGATGGGCAGGGGCCCACCATAGCACAAATTCTTATTAGCATCTTAGGGCATAAACATGTAATAGGATAGCACTGTATTAACAGAGGTAGAATATATATGATAATAGGGATGTTTGCAGGTGCCTTTGTTCCAGGTACTATCCTGGCTATCATTTTGTATAACTCTTCACTTCTAATTCTTACAACAATCTCTCAAAGTTCCCAATTTTGTTCCCAATTTTCAGACATGGAACAGTGGTCAAAAAGGTTCAACATCTCGATCACATTCACATCAGAACTAGCAGGGCCAAGATTGGAATCTACTTCTACTTTAAATTTCACCATAAGAAAAGGTGAAATTATATTGCACACACTTTTGTGAGATGCTAAGGGAATTATTTATCACAATTATAATCTAAAATGTTTAACTTCTTAAACATGGAGTCAATACATGGGAGAAAAATTCATACCTTAATGGTGAATAAACTAAAGTATTAAATTATGTTCTACTCTCTCAATTCATAAAAATGATATAAATGCAGACTGGCTGCTATGCAAAAATACAGAAACAGTATTTTGTTACTTAGGTCAAGAATGACATATCTTAATTAAATTTTGTTCACCACACAGTTTCTTAAGGCCATTATTTTAAATAAAATTGAATTGAGAAAAAACAACACTGTTCTTTAAAATAAAAGGCAAAAGTTAGAAGAAAATGTAAGATGGGCATGTCACATAAATGCACATGCACATGTTGACCAGCTCTGTCCATGGAGAAGGCCTGCGTCTGAAAACCTCTAGAATTATTTACAATACCCTTTTGTTTTCCCATTTAAAATATTAAAGTTAAATGGCAATGAAAAGACAGGAAGAAACAAAATCAACAAACAATATAAATATCTTACATTTTGTCATAAAAGTAAACCTTTTCCCCTGTCAATTGTAAACCAGATTTTAAATAATAAAATTAGCGTGAATTTCATTCCTAATTTTGCAAATGAGATACCACAGTGCTTTAGACGTAACAAATGTCAGAGGAATGCTCACCATAAGGCAACTCCATAGCTAACAAAGGAAGTAAATGATAAGGTCCACCCCAAGTCGACAGAGAATGCTTCCCACTCCACCACACCTACTGTAATGAATAACCAAATAACCTATATTCCTTTTGGGAGGGAGAAAGGAGAGAGTTCAGTCATTCCAATGCCTCCCTTTAAGTTACCAAAAGGTCTGTGAACCCAAAGATACTGATCACTTCTCTTCCACATCACTCCCTTTTTCTTAGCAGGGAGATTGTTATGTTTTCAGTACCAGCTGAAGAGAAAAAATAAGCCTGAGATACAATTATACTGTCTCAAAAATTCCTTTCCTAAGACATGACTCCATCTTTTCTCATAGACTTCAAAATCAAATTGACTGGAAGACTTTAACTTAAAAAAGCAATAACTTTGATTATGAGAATCAGAGAATCTCAGAATTTCTTCATCTAGGAAAGCTTACCACCTTCTTATGAATTTCCTTAGAGAAATAACTAACGAGCCAATTTCTATAGAATATCATATTTGTAAGTGCAGAGTACTAAATTTGATTATTTTCTAGGATCAATCTTTGTGCAATTCTACTGGAAGAAATCTCTTTACATTTTTAGACGCAATGTAATGTACATCCAAGAATGCTCCAAAAGCCTAGAAGTCATACACTAAGTACATGGGCACCTACCATTAACTAAACAGTATATTCTTAATAAAAATTCCTACTTGACTTGCATGCTTTAATCTAAAAATAATTCAAGATGCTGTTTGGTGAAACATGCCTTTTTATATCCCTTTAGGATGGTGAACAAACTCACCTTCACCATCATACATTTCAGTTAAGAAGAAAAGTACGTCTCTGACTTTAATAAAAAGAGCTAGTACATATTTCACATGGCACATCATTTTATACATGCTAAGAAAATCAGATTAAGAATGAATGAACTAATATGTAATGGACACAGAAACAATTATAGATGTATTGTATACATGGGTTAGTAAATACATAAATGCACATGCACATGTTGACCAGCTCTGTCCATGGAGAGGGCCTAGAAGCAATGACACCCCAGTAACAATGAGCACAGCCCACTCCAGATCCTGATTTCTAAACACCATTCTCCAATAAAAGGAACCAGGGCTCCTTGGGAAATGGTTGACTCTAGGCCTGGGGCAGGAAAAATAAAAATGAAACTAGAGTATCTTTGTAGTATCCAAAAGTAAGTGCATGCTCAAATCTGCATTTTAACTCTTGTTTTTCATAATAGGTGGATTTCTGTTAAGTTTAGGGAGAAAATCCTATCACAATTAAATTGTCCATGCTTGATTAGTAACTGTTGCTGCCTCCCTACTTTACCCCAAATACACAACCCTGCCTTCCTTAATCCCTAAAAGTGCAGAGTAAAGAGGGGACACACAAAAGGCGAAAGTAGTTAGGGGTTAGTCACAAAATCACATCATACCGTGCAAAATTCAAGCTTTTTACCAGTTCATCCAATAAGCGGTTATTTTTCAAGTCTGGCTCTGTGACTGTCTAGAACAGAAAAACAAGAGATGGAAAAAGTCATAAACAATAATTTACTTGCCGTGATCTTGTTTTTGAAAATGTGTGACCCATCCTCCCGAGACTCCCCATCCCATTAAATCTTGCAGGAAAGCCTCAAAATAAAGTTTATTTATCTCACACTAATATGGTATTTAAAAACACTGAGTCAGTATCAGCCAACTGGAAGTCTGATAAAAGTTCTATAAAGCATATATACTCTGTACCAAGGTGAAACTTAGTATGAGTGAGGATGCCAACACTCAGCTTTACCAAACATTTCTCCCAAAGAACAGAAGAGATGCTCTCTTAAAAACAAGATTGGTTTTTATGAATGCAAGAGGAAAATGGTAAATCCAATAGTTATTTAGCATAAATGGAATACAGTTCATCTCCCTGACAATACTATCTTGACAAAGACAGTGTGCCTGATGTTGCAAGAGCTTAGACTTGAGAAACAAACTATCATTTCTTACATAGGGTTTTTACATAAGAGCTCAGAGAAATTCAATGGCATCCTCACACCATGAACCCAACAGAACTAGAACCCAAGCTCCTTTAACAGTCCAAGTGTCCTTGCTCTTAGGCCTTCCTGTCTCTTTTACCTCTTTCTTTACTCCTATTAATGTTTACTTTCCCTTTTAACCTACCTTTTCATCTATTTCCACTACTGGAAAAGTTTCAGAAACCACTAACAAAAAAAACTAACAACAAATTTCCTAGTGTTGTCCCTGAAGGTCTGTTTTGAGAAAGACGTAAGGGTCCAGTTAGGCTGGGTTCAGCCCAATGGCCATGAATCTTGGCCTTCTGCACAAACACACCAGTCACTTGCAAATAATAATCCTACTATCAGATTTCCTATGCAATGTGAGAAATAACAAGTGAAAAGCTATAAAAACATGGGTCTCAACATTTTATGAGTGCTACATTCTGGCCTTAAAATTAGTTTTTCCTCTTAAAATACATTTAGGTCATCAGAAGTCCCCTTAAAAACTTGAACAAAGCACAGTTCTCTATATATGTGTTTTAGAGTTCTTTTCTCTCAAAATGTCTTTATAACTCAATTCAATAATTACACATCTCCCCTTTGGCTTCTGCATAGACATGAAGCAAAATATTTGCATCACTGAATAAGTTTTTTAAAAAACAAAAAAGGAAAGAACAACTCACCACACAACAAGTTGGACACTGTGTTTTATAGGACAAAAATTTTCTTATACAGAGAGAACAGTCTGCAAAAACATAAATGCAACATAAATTAGTTAAGCTATATTAATAACACAGGAATCTGACTTCTAACAAAATCTGACATAAGATGTAGAATATTTCCATCATCTAAGGCAGAGGTCATCTAAGGCAGTGGTCTGTGAGATCTGAAAGGTTGGCGACCAAACATAGGTATCTACAATAATAAAAGAGAAACATGCAAATTGGTGCCACTCCACTACACCCCAAGCCACGTCCACCAGCCAATCAGAGCTACTATACACAAATTAACCCAACCAAGATGGCAGCAGGCAGCCACAGAACTAGAGTAAGCAGGAGGCTTGGTTGCCCCAGCGATGGAGGAAGCCAAGCTTCCCACCTGCCCTGGCCGGCTGTGGTCTCTGCTCAAGGCAACAAAGTTTCAATTATAAGAGATAAATAAATCCCAGATACCTGCTTCCAGCCAGCCTCACTGGGAGCTTGGGTCACTGGAAGCTGCGGCCAGCCTGCAAATAGCCATCAGCCCCTCACCAGGCTGGCCATACCCTCATGGGGTGAAGGTCCCTGCTGGAGGGCTTGGCCAGCCTGCAAACAGCCATCAGCCACTCAGCCAGACTAGCCAGGCACCCCAGCAAGAGCCCCCACCCTTAAAGGAATGTGGCAAGCCTGAAAACGGCCCTCAGCCCCTCACCCAGGTGGGGCAGGCACTCCAGAAGGAACCCCTACCCTGAAGAGGTTGTGGCCAGTCTGAAAATGGCCTTCAGCCCCTCACCCAGGCTGGCCAGGCAACCCAGCGGGAACGCCACCCTGACCCGGGACACCTTTCAGGGCAAACCAGCCAGCCCCACCCATGCACCAGGCCTCTATCCTATCCTATCCTATATAATAAAAGGGTAATATGCAAATTGACCCTACAGCAGAACAACTGTGAATAACTGGTCACTATGACACACACTGACCATCAGGAGGCAGAAGCTCAATGCAGGAGTTGCCACTGGTGGCAGTGCGCTCCCACAGGGGGAGCTCTGCTCAGCCACAAGCCAGGCTGATGGCTGCTAGTACAGCAGTGGTGGTGGGAGCTGGTCCTGCCTCCTCAGCAGTGCTAAGGATGTCGGACTGCAGCTTAGTCCTGCTCCCCGCTGGCAAGTGGACATCCCCCGAGGGCTGCCGGGCTGCCTAACTGCCAGCATAGGCCCGATCCCCTGGGGAGTGGGCCTAAGTCGTCAGGCAGACATCCCCCAAGGGGTCCCAGACTGCGAGAGACACAGGCAGGGCTAAGGGACCCCCCCCAAGTGCACAAATTTTTGTCCATCGAGCCTCTAGTCTATCTATATATATAAAAGCCTAGCAACCATTACGACCGGAATGACCAGTTGCTATGACACGCACTGACCACCAGGGTGCAGACGCTCAACGCAGGAGCTGCCCCCTAGTGCTTAGTGTGCTCCCACACCTAACCTGCCATATCAGCCAACCTCCTGCAGCCCCTCTCCCAAGCCCTCCTCCTGCCTAGCTAACCCCTGATAGGCCTCGATCGCTGGCCAGCCGAGGGACTCCACCCATGCACAAATTCATGCACTGGGTCTCTAGTATCACAATATCAAAATTCTAGTACCTCTACTCTACCTATGCACATTTGCAAATGTGATTAAGTAGCATTTTTAGGAAAGAGAAGCATATCAAATAATAACAATCATGAGTCCCTAGAGCATTACAACTCTATAAGCAAAATACATCACTCTCTAATCCTCTATCTGTAAAATGTAGGAAACATACATGTTAAGACCCAGAATGGATATTATATAAACACTAGAGGCCTGGTGCACAAAATTCATGCACTGGGGGGGAGGAGGGGAGGAAAAACAAAAGAATGAGTTATTAAAAAGATAAAATGGGCCAAGTTAAGTTCTTTGGGAAGCAACGGTGAATAAAGGGGACTTCTGGTTTCTGGTCTGGCATGTAAGAAGCTCAATAGTCATAACTCTATCTAACAAGAAAAATACCATACAGACTGAAAAATCAACAACTTTTCTTGGATACACCAGAGAAGTG
>PVJC01052737.1:0-11047 GCA_004026665.1 Murina feae
GGATCTGTTTTGTTTAGGTTAGTCCCTCTCTGGCCACTGGGTGAGGCTGGCTCCTGTATCTTTAAGGAGGTGTTGCTGCAGAAGCCTCTGACGCACTTGGGAGGGGCGGGGCCTCGGGGAGTTCGCCGGGCGGGGTGGAGCAAATAGCTATGGCGCTTCTCAGCCCTGCGCTGAGAGACACCAGGTCTCTGTGTCCCACAGTAATTGCTGCAAGCAACGCTGAGAGAAACCCACTTTGGGTTTCCACCCAGTGCCAGCCAGTCCCCCTTCTCTGGGTGTCTGTGGGACCTCAGAAACTCGCCTGGAACTGGAGTTCAGAGCCGCTGGGAGCTTGTGGCTCTCTCCGTTTTGGAAAAGAACTGCGACCTCCGGTACCAGCCCTTCCCCGAGCCCGTGCGCGCGCCTCCGTACCTCTGTACTTTGCTTCCGCCACTTCTCTGAGTCTCAGACTCTTCTCTAGTTGTAGGATTTTCACTCAGCCAGCCGTCCTGTGGGTGCGAGTGGTGTCCATGTGTTCTTTTCGTGATTTTTCTGAAATAGTTGTTCACAGCTGCATATACGGTGTCTATCCTATGCCGCCATCTTGTTTCCCCTCTATTTTTAAATATGTTTTTATTAATTTTAGAGAGAGAGAGCACAGGAGAGGGAGAGAGAGATAAAAATATCTATTGACTGTGCCCCCTACTGGGCATTGAGCCCACAATTCAGGCTTGTGCTCCTACCAGGAATCAAATGGGTGACCTCTTGGGGTGCACAGGTCAATGCTCAACCAACTTAGCCACACCAGCAGGGTGGGTTTTTACATTTCAAAGGGTTAAAAAGTGCAGCAGAGACCATTAGGTGGTCCAGAAAAACCTAAGATGTTTTTATCTGGCCCTTTAACAGAAAAAATTTGCCAGCCTCTGCCTCAGAAGACAGGTGCTTGGAGGCCTAGTCCTTGTTTCCTAGAACTAGATTAATTTAATTAGCTCTTATCTGCTTCTTTCACAAAAGCAACAGGGATAATTTACTTGAAGGTTTTGTTTTTTTTCTCTATTGAAGGATCATTAGTGTGTTCCTATGGCTTATATTATTAACGAAGTCTTTGAGCTGGTTCTATAATTAGCATCCTCTTCTCAACCCACATCCTAAACAAAATCCTATGTAATAAAAGGCCAATATGCAAATTGACCAAACTACAGAATGACTGGTTGCTATGAGGCACACTGACCACCAGGGGGCAGGTGCTCAATGCAGGAGTTGCCCCCTGGTGGTCAGTGCACTTCCACTGAGGGAGCGCTGCTCAATCAAAAGCCCTGAGCCCGACTTATGGCTGGCAAGCATAAAGGCAGTGGCAGGAGCCTCTCCCACCTCTGCTGCAGGTGGGCAGTAAGGAGCGAGGGATCCCAGATTGTGAGAATGATGTCTGACTGCTAGCTTAGGTCCAATCCCCTGGGGATTGGGCCTAGGTCAGCAGGTGAGAGGGCACAGGCCAGGCTGAGGAACACACCTGAGTGTATGAATGTCGTGCACCAGGCTTCTAGTGTTAAATAAGACAAAAAGGTGGTAGATGAAGACCACGCATCACCTTCCTCACTGTTAATGGCTAACTTTAGGAGCATAGCTTTGTGAGGGTCACTAGACCCTGTCTACCCCTAAGCAGTGTGGGACCAGGACAGGACTTTCCATGTGAAGAGCACAAGATTGTGTGCCTCTGTGGGCAGCTTCTGAAGAGCAGGGGGAAGCAGAAAGGCAGAGCTGCACCAGCATTCCCTTTTTAAAAAATAATTCTTTAAAAAATGTTAAAAAAATAATTGAAAGTATTACATATGCCCCCCTTTTTCCCCCATTGGCCTCCTCAAGCCTGTTCTCACCCCGTCACCTCCCCCTCCCCCTCCTCAGGCCTTCACTGCCCTATTTTCTGTGTCCATGGATTATACATATATGCATATAAGGTCCTTGATTGATTACCTCCCACTCACCCCACCTTCCCCCACCTTGGCTCTGAGATTCCACCCTCTTCTGTGCTTCCATGTCTCTGGATCCACTCCGATCATCAGTTTATTGTGTTACTTAGATTCCACATATGAGTGAGATCATGTGATACTTGTGTTTCTCTGACTGACTTATTTCACTTAGCATGATACTCTCCAGGTCCCTCCATGCTGTCTCAAGGATAAGAGATTTTTCGTTTTTACTGCTGCATAATATTTCATGGTATAAATGTACCCCAACTTTTAAAAAAAATATATTTTATTGATTTTTTTACAGAGAGGAAGGGAGAGAGAGAAGGATAGAGAGTTAGAAACATTGATGAGAGAGAACATCGATTCAGCCACCTCCTGCACACTCCCCACTGGGAATGTGCCCGAAACCAAGGTCCATGCCCTCGACAGGAATCAAACCTGGGACTCATCAGTTTGTAGTCCGATGCTCTATCTAGTGAGCCAAACCAGCCAGAGCGTACCCCAGCTTTTTTATCCACCCATCTACTGCTAGGCACTTGGGCTGTTTCTATATCTTAGCTATTGTAAATTGTGCTGCTATGAAGATAGGGGTGCATAAACTCTTTCTGATTGGTGTTTTGGGTTTCTTAGCATATATTCCTAGAAGTGAGATTAATGGGTCAAATGGCAGTTCTATGTTGAACTTTTTTAGAAAGCTCCATACTATTTTCCACAATGGCTGCACCAGTTTGCATTCCCACCAGCAGTGTACTAGGCTTCCCTTTTCTCCACATCCTCACCAGCACTTGTCATTTGTTGATTTATTGATGGTAGCCATTCTAACAGGAGTGAGGTGATACCTCATTGTCATTTTCATTTAATCAGTGACTTTGAATATTTTTTCATATGTCTTTTGGCCATCTGTATGTCCACTTTGGAGAAGTATCTATTTAGGTCCTTTTGCCCATTTTTAAATTGGATTGTTTGTCTTCCTTTTGTTAAGTTGTATGAGTTCTTTATATATTTTGGGTATTAACCCTTTATCAGATATATCATTGCTGAATATGTTCTCCCATACAGTGGACTCTCTTTTCCTTTTGTTGATGGTTTCTTTTGCTCTGCAGAAGCTTTTTATTTTTTTGATGTAGTTCCATTTGTTTATTTTCTCCTCAGTTTCCTTTGCCCTAGGAGATGTATCCATAAATTTATTGCTAGGAGAGATGTCTGAGATTTTGCTGCCTCTAGTTTTTCTAGGGCTTTTATGGTTTCCTGACTTGCATTTAAGTCTTTTATCCATTTTGAATTTATGGTGTAAATTGGTGGTTTAGTTTCATTCTTTTTTGCATGTATCTGTCCAGTTTTCCCAACATCATTCATTGAAGAGACTCTCTTGACTGCATTGTATGGTCTTGCCTCCCTTGTCAAATATTAATTGAGCATAATGGCTTGGGTCATTTCTAGGGTCTCTGTTCTGTTTCATTGATCTATATGCCTGTCCTTGTGCCAATCCTACGCTGTTTTGTTTATGGTGGTTTTGTAGTATAACTTGAAATCTGGTATTGTGATTCCTCCAACTTTGTTTTTCTTTCTCAAGATGGCTGTAGCTATTCAGAGTCTTTTTTGATTCCATATAAATTTTTGGAGTATTTGTTCTAATCTGTGAAATATGCTATTAGTATTTTAATAAGGATTGCACTGAATCTGTAGATTGCCTTGGGTAGAATGGACATTTTAATGATGTTGATTCTGCCAATCCATGAACAACATGGTATATTCTTCCACTTGCCTTTACCTTCTAACTCTTTTTTTCAATGTCTTGTAGTTTGCTGCGTACAGGTCTTTTGCTTCTTTGGTTAAGTTTATTTCTAAGTACATTAATTTTTTTTGTTGCAATGGTAAATGGGCTTGTTTAATTTCTATTTCTGAGAATTTATTATTGGTGTATAAAAAGCCATCAATTTGGGGGTGTTGATTTTGCTTCCTTGCCAAATTCATTTATTAAATCTAGTGGTTTTTTAGTGGAGTCTTTGGAGTTTTCTATGGATAATATCGTGTCATCTGAGAATAATGAGAGTTTTACTTCCTTTCTAATTTGGATGCCTTTTCTTTCTTCTTGTCTGATCTCTGTGCCTAGAGCTTCCAGTACTATGCTGAATAAGAGTGAGTAAAGCAGACATCCCTGGCTTGTCCCTGTTCTTCCGGGAATTGGTTTTAGTTTTTGCCCATTGAGTATGGTGTTTGCTGTAAGTTTGTCATATATGGCCTTTATCATGTTGAGATATGCTCCCTCTACTTCCACTTTGCTGAGATTTTTTATCAAAAATTGGTGTTGGATTTTGTCAAATGCTTTTTCTTCATCTATTGATATGATCATGTGATTTTAGTATTTCAATTTGTTTATGTGACGTATCACGTCTATTGATTTGTGAATATTGTACCAGCCTTGCATCCCTGGAATAATCCAACTTAGTCATGGTGTATGTTCTTTTTAATATATTGCTGGATGTGATTTGCTAATATTTTGTTGAGGATTTAGCATCTATGTTCATCAGGGATATTGGTCTGTAATTCTTTCTTTGTAGTGTCTTTATCTGGTTTTGGAATTAGGATAATCAAGCATTCTCTTTTAATTCTTAAATTTACTGATTACACAAATCAGTCTTTCTTTAAAAAGAAGAAATGAGAAATCCAGTAATGAGAAACCTGAGGGAGGAGAGGGTCAAATACTATGAGTACTTGACTCACATTGAAGAAAAACTCAGGAGTACTCCCTAAAATATTAATCTTCAAATCCTGAATGTGGCTTCTCTGACCCTAGTCCACTTCTCCAATTTCACTTGTCATTACTCTCCTTTATTTCAAGTTACAACTGCATTAAATATGATTTGCTGGGGCTGGTGGCTTCACCTTGACTCTTGTAACATCCCCAATTAGTGATGTCCTTTTGTAATCTGTATCCATCCTTTGAATAAAATTCCAGTTCAGAATTACTTTCTTTCGGGGACTTTTTGCCGTTTAATCTGCACAGTGGTTTGCTTTGTTCTCTATGGTCTATTGTGTCTCCTTCCATTTCCTAAATTTTCATCTTAATATGTTAGCATGTTTTAATAATGAGGTCCGTGGATTAAAGTTTAGTGGTTTTATAGCAGCATTTATCGAGGACTTATTTATTATGTGCTAGGCACGATGCTGAGTGCCTCATATACATACTCTCATTTAATCTTCACAGTAGGCCTAATGAAATAGTTCATAAGTAGGTCACATATCTTTAAATGCAACATGCTGTGCAGAAATGAGAACTGCTATTTAATAAGGTCATGGATCAGTTTCCTAAGAGGTTTATGTATTTATTTATTTTTCTCAATACATTTCAAGGTTCCCAAGGAAAGGGGTAGGAGCTGTTCCTGTAGTAATTTCCATTTCTTTTAGCACATTCTTCTGAAGGAAGATATTCAACTTTTTTTATCTTTGGTATGATAAAATTAATAATAGAAGGGATAAAATAAAAATTAATTATTTTTAATATGCTCTACAAACCAGCCGGGAATTACTAATGTGGCAGAGGAAAGGAATCAATCTTGAAAATAAAATCAGTGAAAGCTGTGTAGATTTTTCTTCTGTAATTTGTTAATACAAGTGTCAAAGATATGTAAATATAGAAAGAATATGGATAGACATCAGCCTGCTGACTGAAGGGTCCCAGGTTCGATTCTGATTAAGGGTACATGCCTCGTTTGTGGGCACGATTCCCAGGGGGCATGCAGGAGGCAGCTGATCAATGATTCTCTATCATTGATGTTTCTCTCTCTCTCTCTCCCTCTCCCTTCCTCTCTGAAATCAATACAAAAAAATTAAATAAAGAATGATAAAACAATACCCTATCATCTGTTACGAAGGTTCAGTTGTTATAAACTCATAGTCATTTTGGTTCATCTATACCCCACCCACCCCAGATTAATTTGAAGAAAGTTCCAGACATTATATCAGTTTTATCTGTGAATATTTCAGTATGTTTTAATGAGAGATGAAGGCTCATTTTAAAAACAAAATGATAATTATGTTATTGTCCACAAATTTAATAATTATTAAATATGCAGTTACTGATAAAATTTCTCCAGTTGCACTCAATTTATTTTAAGGTTATTTTGAATCAGGATCTTGGCTATTGTAAATAATGCTGCAGTGAACATGAAACATTATTGAACATAGACCTCTTCAAATTAGTGTTTTTGTATTCTTCAAATAAATACCCAGAAGTGGAATTGCTGAATCATATGGTAGTTCTATTTTTAGTTTTTAAGGAACTTCCATACTGTTTTCTATAGTGGCTGTACCAAATTACATTTTTACTAACAGTACACAAGAATTCCCTTTCTCTATGTCCTTGCCAACCCTTGTTATTTCTAGTCTTTTTGATAACTGCAATTCTAACAGGTGTGAAGTGATAAGTCTTGTGGTTTTGATTTGCATTTTCCTAATGATTAATGATGTAGATAATCTTTTTATGTACCCATTACCATCTGTATATTTTCTTTGGAGAAATATCTATTCAGATATTTAGCCATCTCTTCACTCCCCCCCTCCTCCACCCAAAATTAAAATATTGACAGATTTTATTGTGGAAGTTCCCACCTGAGAACTCTCTAAAATTTGCATAGAAAAAAAAAGAAATTTTTAAACCTTTGTACAGTAGCTCAATCCTGGGCCCCCAGGGCAAGAAGGAGACAATTGCTGGGTAGGCTGGAGAGGTGGAGTCAGGGCCCTTGCCATCTGCATGCTTACATCCACCTGAATATGAGGCTGGGTGTGAATTGCTCTGGGTGGGACTATGAAGCCCCAGGCTAGGGGCAAGATGGCAGTGGGGGGCATGGTGGGTAGCCATGGCTTTAGTTAAGAATGATGGCAACACTTGGTGCCACAGTTGCAGGGCAGCTTGTTGCTAGCATCCTAAGTGGAGAACTTGTAGTCATAGCTGAGCTTCACACAATGCCATATTTGTGCACAGGGAAGATGAAAATGTGCTTCTGATTCTCCAGGTGGATATCTTGAGAGAAGAAATTAGGCTCACATGAATCAATAAAGAAGGCAGGATTGCCATGCATTGTGGCATCCACCACATCAAAATCGTCCATCTTCTGCCCATCTATATATACAAAATCCTAATATGCATATAGACGGAACGGCCGAACAACCAAACAGCCAGTCTCTATGACATGTGCTGACCATCAGGGGCGTACGCTGAACATGGTGGGTGTTGGCAGCAGGCAGCAGAGCGTGGAACCTGGTAAACCTTGGCTGTGGTGGGATGGTGGAGCAGGTAAGTGGGGGTGCCCAACCAAGGTGGAGTGCCTGTTGCTGTCATCCGGGCCAGCCTCTGGTGGTTACTGAAAATTCTCTGCTCCCTTGTGCTGCGGTCCCACCCGGTGCTTGCACCCCCTGCTGGTGCCGGCTCCAATCTCTCCTCACTGTTGGTGGGTGCAAGCGGGGCTGGTGCCATCAGTGGAGCAGAGGTGGTAGGAGCGGGGCTGCTGGCAGACAGGGGACTGGGGAGTGGTGGGAGGGACAGAGATCTGCCCTTGTGCCCACCACAGCCTTGTGGCCCACAGTTTTTAAATAAAATTGTTTGTTAGTTTGCCATTGAATTGTGTGAGGTTTTTATATGTTTTGGATATTAGATGCCGGGGTTCTTGTCCCAGCATCTAGAAGGGTTCAGGAATCTGGAGAAGGCCATGTGTAGATTTAATAGGAGTTGAGGGACACTAATAAAAAGTCTGGAAGGAAAGATAATTTTGAAAGGCATTGGGGGTCAGAGGAGTTTAGCTAAAGGAGCTAAGATCTAAGGTCTTAAGTCTAAGGTCTTAGGTTCTCTCCTCCCCAGGACCCCATGCTTTTTATGAACACAATTTGTCCTGAGGCAAGGCAGAGATATACACTTCAAAGGGTTAGGGTTTGGTACAGAGTCCATTGTCAGAATGGGGGAATTAGACTATGGCTATTCAGGTGTTTGGCCAGTAGGAGGCAATAACATGTAGATTAAGATGCCCTTTAATTGTCTGGCAGCCAAGCAATCATCCCTTTTCAGGTTTGCGGAAATGCCTTTAACCATTCCCAACAGGTGACAACATGTGTGACTCAACCCTGTTGAGTTCCCAAGTCTCATCAATCTTTTGATGAAACTTGAAATTATGACATGCTGGAATTGGTTTCCGGCAATTAGGTATCTGATTTGCAAATATTGTCTTCCATTCAGTAGGTTATCTTTTCTATCTGTTGATAGTTTTCGTTGCTGTGCAAAAGCCTTTTAGTTTGATGTCATTCCATGTATTTATTTTTGCTTTTGCTTACTTTGCTTTTGTTGTCATACTCAAAATATCATCACCAAGACCTATGTTAAGGAGATTACAGCCTATGTTTTCTTCCGAGGGTTTTATAATTTAAGGTCTTATGTTCAAGTTTTTAAATACTTTGAGTTCATTTTTGTGTGTGATGTAAGATAGGGGTTCACTTTCATTCTGTTGCATGTGGCTATCCAATTTTCCCATTACTACTTACTGAAGAGACTTGCTTTTTCATATTGCGTATACTTGGCTCCTTAGTTGTAAATGAAATTACCATATATACATGGGTTTATTTCTGGGCTTTCTAAGTTCTATTTGTCTGCTTTTATACCAATACCATACTGTTTTACTACAGCTTTGTAGTGGAGTTTGAAATCAGGGGGCATAATGCCTCCAGCTTTGTTCTTTCTAAAGAATGCTTTGACTGTTTAGGTTCTTTTATGATTGCATGTGAGTTTGACATGCTTGCTCTAGAGTCTCAGTGTTACAGAAATATATAATATTTATATTGTGGTAAACCTGAACCATTAAGAAAAAGTTTGATTTGTTATAGCACATTCTGTTTATAAAGGTAGAGAAATACAGAATGCATTATAGAAAGATTTTTAAAATGTGTTATAATTGATATACTTAAAAGGGAAATATTTTAATGGTTGAGTATTTACCTCATGTAAAATACTGTGCCATCCAAAGATATGGATAAATTAGGCATAACTCCAATATTCAATATTTAGTGGTCTCTGCTTATTTCACATTATTTCTCTAAGTTACTGGTTTTCTTACAGCAGATATATCTGTCATTTTTTATATTCCTCTTTATGATTTTACATCAAGAAGAGGTGGGTACCTAAATATATACAGAGGTTAGCAAAAGCAGGTTTACAGTTGTGCATATACAGAGTTTATTCTTGTATTATTATTTATTTATCATTGTGTTAGAGGCCCAGTGCACGAAATTCATGCATGAGTAGGGTGCCTAGGCCTGGTTGGTGATCATGGCCAATTAGGGCCTTCCGGTTGCTGGCTGGGGACTCCCTTCCCCAGCTGCCAGCTGCTGGCCAGGGCCTTCCTTTGTTCTGTGCCACCCCCTGGTGGTCAGTGCACATCATAGTGAATGATCTGTCTCGCAGTCAAACTCCCATGGGGACAATTTGCATATTAGGCTTTTATATATATAATTTATTTGCATTACAACTATAAGCCTACTTTTTCCAACACAGGTATGTTGAATATTTGATTCTCTCAATATTTTCACACACAGTATGCAGCACATCTGGAGTCAAAATTGTAAGAATGATTAGGGATAGAGTTGAGTTTCACAAATATTTCTGAAGAGAGTTGAAAGTAGTACAGAAGGTAATACAGAAAGTATGTCAGTGATTATGACCATAAGTTAAGAAAATTTTTTTTAATTTTTAAAAATATATTTTATTGATTTCTTTTCTTTTTAAACCTTTTTTTTATTACATAAAGTTTTACAAAGATTAGTACATATATCTCTTTTTTCCCCTGCCCTTCCCCCAGCCTCCTCTACCCCCCAGTGTTTTGTGTCCATTGGTTATGCTTAAATGCATGCACAAAAGTCCCTTGGCTGATCTATTAACCGCCCCCCCCAACATCTCTGTCCTTGTTGCTGTAATTTGACAGTCTGTTTGATGCTGCTCTGCCTCTGTATCTATTTTTGTTCACCAGTTTATAATGGTTATTATTATCCATAGATGAATGAGGACATGTGGTATTTTTCTTTTATTGACTGGCTTATTTCACTTAGCATTATGTTCTCTGGTTCCATCCATGCTGCTGCAAATGCTGAGAACTCCTTCCTTTTTACAGCAGCATAGTATTCCATTGTGTAGATGTACAACAGTTTTTTAATCCATTCATCTGCTGATGGGCACTTAGGCTGTTTCCAAATTTTAGCTATGGTAAATTGTGCTGCTATGAACATAGGGATGCATATGTTCTTTCTGATTGGTGTTTCTGGTTTCTTAGGATATATTCCCAGAAGTGGGATCACAGGGTCAAAAGGGAGATCCATTTTTAATTTTTTGAGGAAACTCCATACTGCTCTCCAAAGTGGCTGCACCACTCTGCATTCCCACCAGCAGTGCACGAGTGTTCCTTTTTCTCCGCATCCTCTCCAGCACTTGTCATTTGTTGATTTGTTGATGATAGCCATTCTTATAGGTGTGAGATGGTACCTCATTGTTGTTTTGATTTGCATCTCTCGGATGATTAATGACTTTGAGCATGTTTTCATATGTCTCTTGGCTTTCTGAATATCCTCTTTTGAAAAGTGTCTATCTGGTTCTTTGCCCATTTTTTGATTGAATTGTTTGTCTTCTTTTTGTTAACTTGTATGAGTTCCCTATAAATGTTGGAGATTAAACCTTTATCAGTGAAAACATTGGCAAATATGTTCTCCCATGTAGTGGGTTTTCTTGTTGTTTTGTTGAAGCTTTTTATTTTGATAAAGTCCCATTTGTTTATTTTCACTTTAGTTTCCAATGTCCTAGGGGCTGTATCGGTAAAGAAATTGCTTTGGCATATGTCTGAGATTTTGTTGCCTTTGTATTCCTCTAGTATCTTTATGGTTTCCCGTTTTACATTTAAGTCCTTTATCCATTTTGAGTTTATTTTTGTGTATGGTGTAAGTTGGTGGTCTAGTTTCATTTTTTTGCGTATATCTGTCCAATTTTCCCAGCACCATTTATTGAAGAGACTGTCTTGATTCCATTGTATGTTCTTGCCTCCTTTGTCAAATATTAATTGAGCATATTGGTT